>JACJUY010002202.1:95600-113758 GCA_014220935.1 Platorchestia sp. MABIK
TGATCCATGTATTCCAAGTGATCAGTGGGTTCACTGGAAATACCATCAGCTATAGTTTTTCCTACGTTTACGAAGAAATCGTTAAAGAGGTTAGCAATTTCTTTTTTCTCATGGTATGCTACATTATCTTGATGTCCAGCACGCGTCGATCGCTTGGTTACAGTTGGGATGCTGCGGATCTCCATGTTAGTTCTCTGCACTTGCGAACGAACTTCTCGATCTCCAGCACATCTTCGACCCTAAACTAGTGCAGTCGTGAAGTGGTGCGCTGTTGTTGTTTCGCCATTGATTACTGGTGCTTTATTGACGTAATTTTCAATGATCAGCTGAAGATTGCTCAGAGAGCAGCCATTAGTATAATGTGTGACTTTTTGATCTGGTGGTGTTACGAGAGGCTTTCATATCGTACGACGTGAGATAATGCTTTAGTGCTTGTTTTCTGTGCGTAGAAGTTAAAATGGCTCCGGTTATGAATGAGAATGAAGACTCATGAAGGAATGCGAGGTGGATTTCGTGTAAGAAGTGTGAAATATTGGTGGACATGAAGTGTTGTAATGCTGTAGGGCAGGGGTCTCCAAATTTTCCAGCCTTAGAGCCACACTGATAACTACAGTAAGTTCCAAGGGCCAAACCATTTCAATTGTTTTGCCTTTATCTATAATTTCTATGGTAGTCGCTGAGTACGCACCGTTATAGTTGTCGCGGGCCAGACTGATCACACTGGCAGGCCGGATTTGGCCCGCGGGCCTAAGTTTGGAGACCAATGCTGTAGGGGAACTAATCCAGAGAGAAATGAGGACGCTAGTGTTTGCCTGCTGGGGATGCATGGTCAATTTGAAAGAGATAATGGGAGCAGGAAATGAAAGTTTGATGAGAGATTTAAAGGTTTTTGACAAATGAGCTGGGGAAAGAGAACAGGCTGTTAAGAGGAGAGAATGAAACTGATGCCAAATGTAAGAAAGTGGTGAATAGTAAAGCAAATGACAGTATTTGATTTGTGAATAAGATGGGGGCAATGAAGGGTAGTGTGCATGAAATAAATGTGGGTGTGTGATGGGCAAGTGGGACCATGAATAAAAGTGGGGGACGGAAGATGAATGAAAAGGAAGAAAGGAATGCAAAAGGGATGAGCATGAGAAAGAGTAGAACTAGAGATTAGAATATGTACAGATGGCATGTTGAAAATTGTTAGTTCTCAGGTTTGAGCGAAAGAAGTGATTGCACGAGTGCGAGCTGAATAGGAGAAAAATACAATTGTGCACGTGCTTAGGTGCTAATAGATGGGATGAACGGAAGTATGGTAATAGTGCAAGGTAATGAAAACGGGCTGAATGAAAATGGGAAGGAATGAACAAAGAATACAATCATGCAAATGGTTCAGTGTGTCCAAAATATAAATGTACGAGTATGACTAGCTGTTACGAGTTTATTGAAAAGGCCTACCTGCATTGTAGAGTACAAAAAGGTTCGTGATGAAATGAATGTAGATCTACGTAAAATCAAAATTTATTAAATGAGTGATAGGAGAGTGTGAGCAAACATGAAATAGGTGCTGTGAACCTGGATCTAAATTATCGATTTATGTTATGGGCTTCTCAGTACATGGAGTCTACATGTCGCAAGAAGGTGAGGTAAAACCCTCAAAGGATTTCTAGGCAATTGGTCACCTATGTCCGAATGATAGGAGGAAAAGAATGAAAAAAATAGGTAAGCAGAAATGAATGGAGCGGTAGGGTTGTAAAATTTGAAAAAGGAAGACTGCATTGTAGATGTGTAATAGATAACCAGATGCAAGAGATCATGAGCTAATTGTGCGAGGATAAGTATCAAATGGTGGAAAAGGATACGTCAATTTCGAGAAAAAGTGACGGAGTTTGACAGATTGTGAAGAATTATTGAAATTGAAAGAAATTTGTGTTGGGAATTGACTTTAATGTAAGGCTACTTGAGGAATGAAATGTAAGAAAGTGGAGGCAAAGGAATACTTCCTCTTGAATGTATATAATATAAACGTAAAATGGCTAGCGCTTGATGCGAATGTTGAAGAAATATACTCTGCTTGAAAAAAGTAGTGCAGGAATAATGCAAGTAACCAGAGCTTGTATTGGTTGACGAGAATGAATATATTTGACATACTTGGTGAGAATGTGAAAGCAAATGGTAGAAATTAATTGATTTATCAAAGAAAATTACTTCAAAAAACTGAAAATTTACTAGAATAGGGCTTACATGCTCGAAAGAGTAAGGAATAAAAGAGAGCAATTGACCATATGTTTGTGAGCTTAGAAGTAATGTCACGCCTTTGAGCGTTTTGACCCATTTTCCCGACTAAAAATAATTATTAGTACTCAGCGCTCTCAGTGGCGCATTCTACTTGTCTCTCTCTCGCTGTCCGCATCAGCACTAGTCGCCAGTAAAGCTTCGTCTGTCTTCACCTAGAGTTTCGCAAACCTCAGTCGCCCATTTCCGACGGCATATAGTGGTGGTCACTATCGGCTACTGAAGTGCACAGAAGACAATAAGAAGATATAATCACAGAGTAAGAAGATTTGGTGAAGAAGATTTTGGTGAAAGAACATCTAGTGAAGATAAGTCTTGCGACGTCTCCGCCGAAGAACATGTCAGCAGAGAAGAGGAAAAATACCTGTAGAGAATTAAAGAAGAGCCACAGCAACGTAATCCGTTTCATCGTCCGAATTTCCTACGAACAACTTTTAAGAAACCCTTCTAAGTTGCAGTTAACGCTGCTGGAAGGCACTACTATTTGTTGAAAAATAAAGCATTACCAACTTTTCAATGGATTTTACAGTATTTTCAACAACGCGTATTTTTTCATTCACCTAGAGATCTTGATTTAGGAAGCTAAGATTTTAAACAGTAAATGTGGGTCTAGTTTTATTAGGCCATGAAATTGTATCTTAGGGAAAGCGTAGCAAGTATTTTCGTGAAAAGATTATGAAATATAAGCTTTAAATAATCATTTCAAATTGAACAGCCCGTATTTTTTCTTATTGATCTCTTCTTCAATTAAACAAATAATAGTCTGAAGTCAGAACCAAAAATGATCAATATTGAATTCAATGTTTTCAACGATTTCAATAATTTTGTTGCCACGAATGAGTTATATGGAAGATTATTGAAAACGTTTTACACGAATTGCATTGTGCTCGCAAATGCTTAGTTTTCGAGATATTTAATTTTGAAGTTATAGGAACGTCGTTTATAAAATTGAACAAACGGACATGTATATAAGCTGGAATGCGGTATGACGTAACGATAGGTGAGGTTAGGTTAGGAAAAGTTAGGTTAGTTAAATAAACTAACCCAAACTAACCTAGGTAAACCTAAAAAAACTCAACTTGACTTAGCCCTACCGAGACCAAACGTCTTCCCGCCAAAAAACTTAGCGTGGTCCGCGTCTGCGAAGCGCTGGAAGAGCCAAATCGAGAATGCCGTTAATGCTATTCTTACCTGAACGTTATTTATGCTAAATCTCGCAAACAAAGCATTTTCGAGCTCAATGTCATTCGTGTAAAAGATCTTAAAATGTCTCCAATTACCTAGATCACGTAACGAAATTTTGAAAATCATTGACAACATTAAATTCAATTTTGACCTCAAAAATATGTGAAAAAGCCAAAAAATATTTCGTCAGGCAAAAATTTCATCGTAATGTCATCGTAAGGCATAATCTTTATTGAAAACTTTGGGCTGGGCTTATAAACAGCTCCCTAACATAATTTTTTTCTGGAAATAAAAAGCGTTCCAAGATAAGCTGAGCAAAACAGTTTTCCTATTGTGCCGAGCATAGTTCGCTTCAACCTATGTTATCGTTTCTAAGTTCATATAATAATTGTTACTGACATTTTCCATTATCTTGCATGTGAAGAAATTGAATGAATAAATAATCCATTAGTTTATTTGAAAAATTTCTCACGGGAAATAGTAGTTTCACGAACATCGTGAATTAAAGTATTACAGTACAGTTACAGTGAGTGAATGTTTTTCATTCCGCAGAGAAAAGAGAGAAAAACAAAAACTGTTTATTTTCAATTGATGAATAGATTTTGTCACGACATTTTTTAATGCCTCTTGATAGCGAGGCTTAATTGGTACTTAATTCATTTTAACTATTTTAACAGCTTTTTCAAAGGTTGAGTGAAATATGAGGGGAAAACGCAAAATGAATTTCCTAGGTTTGTTAACACGTTAAATAGAAACTCGTAAATACCGCTCATATAATGAAGATCGTAAGCATTGATGAGAACGCCTAGAATAACTTAATTTCTGTTCACATTGGCAGATCAACTGAGCGATTTTGCGATGGTGAACAGAATATTGGAAGTATTGTGTGTTTATTTCAAATCAAATAAATAATGAAATGAATAATAAAATAAGAAAGCCGTTAGTAGTCAGTCAACCCTCATTACGGTCTATTTCTCTTCATATTTTACTTTTCGGTTGGCTGTGCGCAATCATGACAGCAAACTTACCAATGGCCGTCGATTTTTATCTTACAAATCATGTCCAAATGTAAGGAAAAATAGTGACAAGTCAGTTCTCTACTCAAATTTATGAATCACACCTACTGTATCAAAATCAACACACTCTCAGGATGGTGCCTTGTTTAAGATGTTTTGCGGAACATAATAAAAAAAAAATCATCCAGTGGTACAGAGCAAAAACAAGTCACTCACCTACTGCTGTTTGATTTCATCTAACCATTCGACAGCGATGAGCCCGAAAACTTCTGTTGGAAGCATCAAACCTTAGAACAAACAGTTATTTGATCTCAAACAGTTATTTGAGAAAAATCTACGAAGACACTCACATGAAATGGGCTAAACCAGCAAAATGTCCCCGTTTATGATAAATGATTTTCGCTTTTCTCAAGATTCAATTATTGGGCTGTTTTGCTGTTTTATGTCCTACTCTCGTCAATAATTCCCCCTCTAGGCCACTAATAACGAAAACCTAAATGTATGATGACATCAGATTTATGCGATAAAATTCGGTAGCTGAATTACCAGAAGCACAACTCAGCGCTGAGAGCCTCCTAAAATCTTGTGATTGTGATTTGATCAATATTGCCTCAAGCTTAATGCAAATAAAACGTAATACAATTTTTTTGAACCTATGTATTCAGTCAAGAAACTAACAAAACGTTCTCTGACATTTTTTGGATATAATGTAATCAAGCCTGCATACAAAGTAAAAAAATTGGATTTGGCTTAAACAAAGAATATCTTTTAAACTTCTTCTGGAAACAGCATGCAACCCTAAGGAAGAGAAACTCGTCTGAACCTTGATAATAAGCAAAAAAAATTTTAATCAATTTTGAACGATTATTTACCTCAAGCGAATCATAAGTAGATTTTTTCTTAAGGGTATTACAATGAATACATTTGAGTATAGCTTCTTGTGGACTTGAATAAGTTCAGCGACTTCTAGGGCATCGTTTCATCAACGCTATTTTAAGGTGTACAATTATCATAAATCTCAATAATTATTAATAACTAGTGAGCACAGCCCGCCAAAAATGACGGGATTCCATAACTTTCTTGAAGAAATTTTCCAGATGTGGACGAAAAACAAATATAACCATCCTAACAGTACTCGTGCTAAAAAACATTCTTGTCCTTGCACACTGGTGAAATTGTATCACTGATACGGTCATTATAACTATTCTTATGAGCGTGACAGAGAAATGGAACAAGCGGACTCCATACAAATAAACCAAGGGTATTATTAGGTAGTAGCACGACCCGTGGAAATTCCACGGACAATGTCATCGTTAAGCTAGGTGGACCCGTGAAAAAATTCTGTCAACATTATCTTACCTCATCTAACCTAACCTATCCTAATCTTACAAATCCTAACCCTACCTATCCTAAGCTATCCTATACTAATCTATCCTGCTAAAATGTCAAACATATCAATGCATGTAAGGCCATCTTTCAATACACTGAGGAATTCGGTATCCATGATACCGCACACTCAAACATCCTACGTTTCTTAAGAAGCGGGCACCAAACAAATATGTAAGTAAATATATAAATAAATACACGATGGGTATTATTAGGTTAGACTAGTGTGCACGGCCCGCCAAAAATAACGGGATTCAATACCTTTCTTGAACAAACTTTGCACACATGGATGACTAACAAATAAATCCATCCTAACAGCACCCGTGATAAAAAATATTATGGATTTGCGCAGCGGTGAAACTCGTATCACAGATACGGTCATTATGGCTATCTTTATGAGCGTGACGGAGAAATGGAAGAAGCGAACTTCAAAAAAATAAACCAAGGGTATTATTAGGTAGTAGCAGGACCCGTGGAAATTCCACTGACAATGTCATCGTTAAACTAAGTGGACCCGTGAAAATATTCCGTCAACATCACTTACCTAATCTATCATGTCCTAACCGAATCTATCCTGATAAAATGTCAAACATATCAATGCATGTAAGGCCATCTTTCAATACACCGAGGAATTCGGTATCCATGATACCGCAAACTCAGACATCCTATGTTTCTTAAGAAGCGGACACCAAACAGATATATAAATAAATATGTAAATAAACACACAACGGGTATTAATTATTAGGTTAGATGGTACAAGTAGTTTCATTTATTTTTGGATAGAGTGACGTACAGTTCCAGTACGGCAGCAATTAATTGAATTTTTGACCATTAAGAGACACTTTCTGGATTCATTTAGGCTTGGATCCAATAATTGAGATCTGAGTCAATTTCATCATATGTGTCAGCATGATAAGCCATTGAATTGAACTAGTAGGAAATCATATAAAAAGTAGAAGCGAAAATTGTTACAAACTAAAGATTACATTCAAATTATTACTACTAGTGCAATGCCCGTTAATATACGGCTAATGATATTATGATACATAATTAAGGAAGTTTCGCTAGTACTGGGAGATAACGTTTTTCTAGTGTCAATTCGCATGTCTCTGATCTTGCAGGTATTAGGTATCACTTCTTTATTTTTACCCTAGATATATTAGTATCGATAAGTATTAGACGCGCTCCTCCTTTTACCCCCTTCGTTTTCCCCTCTTACGGAGCAAAGAACGTTGTGGAGCTTTACTAGATTGTAAACCAAGGAGTTCTGTGTCGAATAGACTAACAGAACAAAATCGAGATTTTTCTGGTTCTTCCCTAGTGTGGTGACTGTCCGGTGCTAGCAGGCAGCTGTTTTCGGATCCACCTCTTTCCCCCCTCGTTTCCCACTCTCTCGAAGCACAGAACGTTCTGAATCTTTCCTAGCTTCTAAACTAAGGACTTCTGTATTAAAGAAAGCAATAAAAACCATAAAAAAATTTAGAGGCGTGGCACATGAACTTGCTAGTCGGCGCTGGTTGAACCCGTCCCCTTATTTTCTCAACCCCATTTCCCCAACTTACGATGCTCAGATCGTTCTGCGAATAAGACAGCTTGTGTAGCAAGCTTATCTCTAGCGAATAAAGCAAAAAAAATCCGGGAATTTTCCAGGTTCTGCTTTGACGTCTCCCTTACGCAGAGCATCTTGAGTGCTGGAGTTCCTCCTTAAGGCCCATTGAATTAGATGGAGTAAATTTGACTCCTCCAAGTTAGATGCATTTGATTTGTTTTCACTTTCTCCATGTTTTGGACAGGACAGGTGAAAGACTTTTGAGTCTGTTGTTTGATGCTGTGTTGATATTAAAAGCATGGCTGCAAGTTCAGAAAGATTTCCGTTTGGTATAATCTTCGTGACGAAGAAGAGGTAAATGAGAAACGGTTCCTGCAATGAGACTTCAAACGTTTCTTTGGAAGTGCCCTGACTTAAGAACGTGAAGAATCAATGCTGAATCAAAGTTTGACGTTGGATATTCAGTGGAGACAAGCAAGTGAATAGTCTATGAACGTCTAGTCAGGTGGATGTTATGGTGTCCCAGGGGACGTCGGATAACACCATGGAGATTGATGCCAAATGCTAGATGTTGTTGAAAGTGTCTGCCGACAAAGAATGAGTACGTGATCAAGTGAAAGACAGGGGGAGAGCCTAAGGAAAGTGGATTTTTGAGCATTAAAACTTCGCTGGGCATGCAAACGTTATGACATGTTGATTACGAGTGTTGATGGAGAGATTACAGAGCGCGTGCCATACCGACATGTTGTTTTTCGCTTTTCTTCATAGATGTTTTTCTTCATATTTCTTCTGTGCATACCTCGCACGCGTGAACGTGAGACAGTCCTTCCTAATAATCCATTTATGTGAAGTAAGATGGGCTGCATTAAATCGTGTGGCACCATTTTCACCGTTCCATTATTTTGTATTGCGAGCCCGTTACAGTGTTTCATTTTGCGCTTATTGGTACGAATTTTTTAGGGGTTCTTAGTGTTCAAGTTTCATGCAAGAATTTTTTGACAGTCGATGCGTTGAGGTTTGTTTTAATAACCCCTTTCGTTCAGTCCCTCCTCTTTCTGCTTCTATTTTACAAGCAAATATTCAGCGGCATTTGATTAATTGATTTCACAGAAGAGTGAGTCACTAAGCAATTTTTGTCTTCATTGACTTTCTAAACAAAACCAGTATTTTTTCCATGACATAGAAATATTCTTATGCATGGGCGTGAACGCATCTCCAATCAAGTGATACGACGTAATCTTTCAGGCAATTATGGTACGTGCACACGTTTCTCATTTTCGCTGTAAGATTCTGAAGAGGATGAGGTGCAGCAAGAGTGTCACTTGAGAGAGTGAGGGATTTACAATGTTAGAGCAATCGCCATTTGGAGGGCCGTCTGTGTGTTGGCCGTGGACACCTGTTGTAGAAGATAAAAAGCAAGTTGTGGGCTAAATTTCTTTTTCGGTGGCGTATGCTTCACGGCCGCTCCTTCTAAGATCAACTCTTCAGCATCAGCTCATTAGATCTTTGGTGAAAAGTACCGAAAATGTTGCCGTTCTTAGCTTCGGATGGCAAATTTTACGGTGAGGTCTGTTAGAGTTGCTTTATAATTTCAACTTGTTGGTGGAAGGAGCATTTCATAAAAAAGTGTACATTTTTGCATTTTTCCATCTCAGTTTTTCTGAAAGAAAGCTTATTATTAGTTTTGAAGCACACCATAACCCAGAAATATGGTTTACAGCCTTTAATGAGTTTACGTCACTAGTAAATCACGAATGCGTCTTTGAATCGGAATCAAAATTTATCAGCGGGATGCCATCATGGGAAATCCTGTAATGCATTGTGATTATACAGAAATGGCAGCCCTCATTTAGAGCTCAAAAACATTTTGGTTTTATGTTTTTCAGGTCATTTAATTTCAGGTTGATAAGTTATGATACGTAATTCAGTGAAAAATGTAACAGCCACACTCCGCCAGGAACCCACGATCGGAACTTGCCAAGAAAATGTTCTTCTATGTATGTTGATCAAGGGAACCACATTATTATTGGAGATGTCGGGCTTCGAATTTCATAACGAAACACTTGTAACTTCAAGCAGATTATTTTCCCGCGAGGTATAAAGAAACAGGATGAACGAGTGCAAAATGCTTACGTTCTTCAACTGACTATAGTGTAACTTGCCTGAGTCTCGTTAACACGTTCTATACTGATGAACTGAATCAAATGTTCAAATCAACAAAGTTATGTTTCACTTGAAACACTTCTCACGTCAGAGTGTAAATTATTTGAAAACAAAATTATTGATACCTGGAAAACAATTTCCTCTCTGTTGTTTTCGTTGGATTTCCCTTTTTAAATTCGAAAAACGCAGTTTTTAATTCTACTTAAAGGCGTAACCAACGTGCCTGCTACATAAAACCGTGAGAGGCGTTGCGATTTTGAACTTAATGATGCATGGAAAATGAAAATGACACATTAATATAACAACCACAATGAGATGAATGAGAATAGAATACCATGTACGATAGAAAGTTTTAACAACTGCATTTTAGTTTCAAATCATTGATTAGAGAACTCAAACTCTTCACTTATTTTTGACTTCATAGGAAAAAATTTTTCACACTGTTTTCCGCTGCATTTTTTCCATTTAAAACTTTTATCGTCAGTGCTTTCGTTAACTCGATACATTGATAACGTAATCAATGGCTCCCTTACCTTCAATAGAGGTACGCTGATCCCCAACTTCGGTAGTATCACTCGACTGCACATTCAAGCCCTCATCTACGTTGGCCTTCCCAGTGGCACCCACGTTAAAGCTGCTCCACTCTGTGTGCGTGTGCGGGTCTGTGTGTACGTTCATGGCTAGTCACCGTCACCAAGAACCACGCCAACTTCAACAGCTGCCATACGTCGCTGCGTGACATAATTGTATAATTACAGTACAAGCATTTATTATGGTATAGCTTTGCCATAGAAGTATCATTTAATAATGGATTAAAATATTCTATGTTTCATTGTACACTTAAACGTCTTAAAAGACACATATAAAATGAGTTAGACCAAATAAGAGCTGTTACTGCGATTCTACCGTGTCATAATGTATCGTTCGTCTGTCTCGATGTATTGTTTACAATGCAAATCTCTTTAGTTTATATTATATATACGTAGTTCATTCGAACAATATAATTATTAAAACATTCTTCTTAATATCAAGTGAATTAAAGTGTTCTAACAGGTTCTTTATAATATGAATTAAATTGAACTATTCAAGTGCTGAAGCGTTCTGTAAGATGCCTTTTATGTTTATTGACGCCAAATGAATTCGATTAATTTACTTTTAAAACTTTAGTGCAAAACCTCATTGGGCTGATTTCAGTATATACTAGTCACTTCCCTCTCGTTTAATATCATGCTATTTTGGTCGCAAAGTGCAAAGTAAAGTAACCTCAATGCTTTCATTGAAGATGCCATAAAGAAAACTTGACGCTAACACACGAAGTAATGAATGTTATAAATTTCATCACAAATGTTTTACCTTTTTAGTTTCCCTCAGGAAATAGTCCCCCATCCCCTGTCATATATGACATACAAGTATGATACTCCATCAATACCGATTTTATTCCCGCTGCTCTGGCGATGAGATAGTTTTTAATTGAATATTAATGCTCGTGGCCTCACTATTTAATGCCACCAAGTTAGTGATTTTTTGTCGTTACGTGTCAAATATGATATACTGGACGATATTTAATGTCATTTTCAAAACTTTTTACATAAGTATGAACAATTAATCATAAATGAAAGACAATTGCATGTCGTAAAATTTATTTGTATATGTGAGACATGGTTATGTTGTTTATCATGAATTTAGTTACGATCGTTCTTTAAACTTCTCAACTTTACGAAATCTTATAGTTCTTCCGGTGTTTAAATAAAAATGAATTCATTCAACATTTCTTACTGCAAAATATCAATCGTTAAATTTCTATACATCTGCCAATCTATAAAATGCAACGTTTCGATGAGACACTATCATCATCTTCATTCTGAATATTTGAGTAAATCAAATTTGTTTATTTGGGTAAATCACATTCATTCCACCAGTCATAAAACTCGGTGCGGCTTTTAATAGCAATTTTAATGCACATTACATTTTCCTGATCTTGACCGTTCGCCGGTAAAGGCAGGAATTTGAAGCCATCGGGTCCTTTAACACCTTCCATATTGTACATAAGCTCGCCCTCTTCATTACCATTTCTAAATCACGACTGGGAATTTTTTGTAAGCAAGTGCATAACCTAACTGCATTGCGACATCTGGTAACTCATTCTAGTTAGACGATAGAACGACTTCTGGCAATGAGGTCAACTCTGGACCAGTGTACATGACGCACCCTATACGCACACAGACGCTGCAACACACGCACACAGAGTGGAGCAACTTTGACGTGGGTGCCACCCCCCTTCCCTTGTCATATATGGCATATAAGTTTGATGCTTCGTCATGCCTAATTTTTTCCGGTTATCCTGGCGAAAACGAGATAGTTTTCAAATGAATATTAATGCTCGTGGCTATACTGTTTAATGCTATCAAGTTAGTTTTTGTGTCTTTAGTGCTAACTATAACATATTGGACGATATTTAATGTCATTTCCAAAGCTTGTTAAATGAATAATGAAAATTATATTATAAATGAAAGACAATTGCATGTAGGAATAATTATTTGTATATGTGATACATAAAAAGCAAGGCGAAAATCGCTACACGTAAAGTCATTTTTATTAAAAATGATCAAATAAAACTGAACGTTTCTGACAAACTGTCCATCTTCAGCAAAAAAATCTCTGTAAAACAAAACCAAAAGAGGAAGAATTAATACACTAAAGAAGTATCTATAAAAATCTAAACTTTGAAAAACAAGAACAACAGTTAAATAATTTGACAGGAAAACTGAGTAGCTGAATTAGGTATTGGCAACATGAAGTGGGAAAGCACTTAGGGTGTTATTTAGTATAGGTTTCTTTTTGTAAATATGCAGATATTCGAGAAGGCGCAGATCTGTTCTGTAGGAGGTACCGGCCAAGATTTTAAAATCATTTAGTGAGACCGGAATATTGCACTCTTCTGCATGAGATCTAACAGAGGACAGTGGGGGGACCCAAGAGGAAGACCAGTTCTGCAACTACGTCCAGCATGCTCGGAAACTCTAGTCATCTAACATCTAGTCATCATCAGAAACTCTAGTCAAACATCTGAACAAACATCAAACATCAATCATCAGAAACATCTAGTCATCATCAGAAACTCTAGTCATACTTTTGAAGCATATCCCATGCTTTCATTATGTATTTGGATTTTTAATTTAGTTACGATTTCTTTTTCGACTCCTCAACTCTACGAAATATTTTCAGTTCTTCACTTGTTTAAATAAAATAGAATTCACTCAACATTAATTACAACAAATGTCAATCGTTAGAATTCTACGCCTCTGTCAATCTATGAAATGCAACTTTTCGATGAAACTATCGTGTTCAGGCTGAAAAAGCTAGTCAGCTGGTGATCGTAATTCCTACAGTACAAAATATTGGTCGTATATAGTCGTCTTACAATGAGAATTTTGTGTTTTCCTGGGTCTACTTCTACTTGAATAATTGATTGTCATTTTCGATCAATGTGACTGTATAAAAAAAAATGATTTACTTCATTTTTCTGCTCGAAGATGAAGATAGTTTCATCGAAACGTCGCATTTTATAGATTGATGGAGGTATAGATTTTTAACGATTGACATTTGGCAGTAAAAGACATTACGATTGCTTTAATATCGAGCAAACTTCTAAACAATTGCATTTAAGACACAAATGAAAGACTTTTTTGAAAGCATTATAGCTTGCTATGAAACAATAATGAATTTTAGTATTTGACACATATCTAAATATATTTTGAGTGATAAATTCATCTCTCTTTTTACTATTTTGCAAGTGCATAACCAACTGCATTGCGATATCTGGTCACTCATAGTTAGACCATGCAACGATTTCGAGAAGAGATGGCGGAAGAGGGTCGTCCCAATCCAAATAAAGGCGGCAAGTTTCCTGGAAGACCTTCTTTGCATGAACAAGAACTGGAGAAATTAGCCCAAGAGGGTCGTAGGGGTGTCAATTTCTCTAAGAAAAGCACGGCGCATTTCGACTGGAGGGTCCCCAAATTCAGTCTTGCAGGTAAATTTAAGTGTGTGATACCATTTAGATCCACCTTACACAAACTCCACCTGAGACTCAACGCCTTGGAAACACCGACATCCTCGCTCATCGCCCCGCTAGAATTCTTGGTGAGAGAATATTTTATTTCGATAAAGTTGCTGTTAAATAAAGTTAAGTTGAACGCACTTTTCTCAGCGTATCCTTAACACAGGTTACAGAGTTTATTGTTTCGGATATTGTTGACACTGCCAGGAGCATTTCGTCAAGATCAGTTTTTATTGGTGATTTTTGAACGATTTCGTTCGAAGTATTTTCTTCTGCAGCTTTCTTCAGGTCGAAATTAGCAGTAGTAGAAGAGTTTCGAGTGCCGAAGGCGTGAACTCTCAAGCGGTACTCTGTTGGAGTCTCACCAGTCGAATCGTACTAGAAAAATTTTGAGAAATTAGCGTCCTCACGAGGGACTCTAACTTGATAGTACATTCTCTCGATGTCGCTGATAACTGCATACCTGCTCTGTCTGAATCGCAGCAAAACGTCGATTAGAGTGTTTGTCAAGTCGGGGCCTTTGAGTTGTGTATCGTTGAGCGAGGCCCCTTTATCCTTTAGAGAACAGTCGAATAAGATTCGAAGTTTCTTTTTTTAGCGATGAGACACAGCGTGATGGACTAAGAACCATTCCTTTCCGGGACTTTGAGGCTAGTTTTCTGGAACTAGCTCCACGAAGTTTTCGGCAATCATCGTTTGCATGAAATCAGAGTACTCTTTATGGAATGAAGAGTTTCTTTGGAACTTCGTCGAAAGACTTAAAAATCTAGACAGAGCCTTATTTTTACTGGATGGAAAAATTTCCTGCTTATTTCTGAATGGCAACTTTATTTCGTAATGCCGATTTGGTAATGTTCGCAAAATCGAATCAACGCTTTTCTGCCACTTTAGATCGTCAACAGATTGAGAGAGTCCGATTGAGTTGTACAAAGTCTTGCGCATAAAATTTTTCCAGATCTTTTTCGATTTCCTCCAATTTTGTTCGAAGGCAGGTTTTCCTTTGCTCGTTTCGAGTAGTGGGCTCGTTCATGGCCCATCCAAGCCAATACAGCGAAGCGAAGGGTTGCGACCAGCCTCCATCAATAATTTTTTGTGGTTTCAATAGGCCTGGCATATTCATGCCGATCAGAAGAGTTACTTCAGAGTACACGAAATTAAATTCAACGTCCGGCAGGTGTTAAAAACCATCAATGTCCGTATGGTAGGGCATGCTCTAAAGGGCCATGAATTCGTTGATCTAAAGTACAGAACTGAACTTTCTGTTTTGTTGTTCAATACGAAATCTTCGATTTTTAGATGGTACGTTAACATTTACATTTTTATTTTTATCTTGCATGGTGTCTAGCGTATGCGTGGGCTCTAGTTTCATGTTTGGAACCTTGGCAAGATCCTCTCGAATCCAGTAATCTGATGAATGGGAATCCAATGCTACATTGACCAATATTTTAGTTCCACTATTTGTTGCAAAAATGTAGGCAGGAACTATTGGACAAGGAATAAATTTTGGCCCTTGTTCCTTTTTTTCAGGGACGCAATTGGTTCTGACGCTTGGCTCGACTTGTGAGTTGAAATCTTGAGGAGAAACCGCAGTCCCGTCGCTGACACACGAGTTGGTGAGTTGTTTTTCAATACAGACAGACCTTTTCACGTTGTGCATAATCGAAGGATGTTTTTGTCTACAAATAGAACAACGTAGTTTTTGAGCGCAGTTTTTTGAAGCATGTCCCCAAGGACGCTGCCAGACAAACAGCAGTGGAGCAGGGCAGAGCAGAGCAGTTTCGACCCTCTGGTAGCTGTTAGCTTATGCTAGTAAGTTAGACGGCCTAACAAACAGCAGTGGCTAGTCCTGAGTCCGCGGAAGTTGCAATCTTGGCGCTAAGAAGAGCAGTGGTGTGTGATTGTAGTTACCTCAAATTTTGTTATTAAATAGCTGTAAAACTGGCAATATTTCATCGAATTCTGTTTATTTGGATAAATTGCCATGCTACGCATTATGTTGCTAGTAATACAAGTACATCCGTACACAGTCGTATTTGACTTTTGATTTCCCTACAATATTGCAACACAGAATGAATTAAATAACTTTAATACTGTTTTAAAATTGCTACAGGAAATTCTACAAGAAATTAATTGCATGACATGCAAGTTATGATTGCCGATAGAATGATCATGCAAACAACTTACTGTACAAAACGCATGCTTTTCGTGTTCCCATGTTAATGTTCTTTGCCTGTGTTTAATGTTCTTTAGCTGTATTAAATGTTCCTAAATTTATTAAATGTGCTTTGTAGAAAGTAGGTTTGCTGTGATCTTTGTCAAGTTTGTAATAGAATAGTTGTCGGCAAACAGTGAGAGCTCCATCCCAATTTCTTAAATACGAGCAAGTTGAAGTAAGCCTGATTCACCCTTATTCAGGAAGGCTTTTTTTCCGTCATTTTTTCTTCAACTCGCTAGTAGTAGCGAGTCAGCCGCTCTGGAGTTGAATATTTCTCATCTGTGGACGATTATTCATCTATTTTTTCTTCAGTAGTTCACCATCAAACTCAAGATGATAGGGTGAAGAGTCAGGCGGCAGCAACTTGCGACACGCTGGCTGGCTTGCGTTTGTTGGGCGGAGGGATGTCTCGATGGCTGCGCCCCACCTCGATGGCTGCGCCCCACCTCGATGGCTGCGCCCCACCTCGATGGCTGCGCCCCACCTCGATGGCTGCGCCCCACCTCGATGGCTGCGCCCCACCTCGATGGCTGCGCCCCACATCGATGGCTGCGCCCCACCTCGATGGCTGCGCCCCACCTCGATGGTTGCGCCCCACCTCGATGGCTGCGCCCCACCTCGATGGGTGCGCCCCACCTCGATGGCTGCGCCCCACCTCGATGGCTGCGCCCCTCGCTTTTCGTCGTCGAGCTCAATGAGCCTGGCCTAAGGTGAGATGGACTCTCCAATGTTTGCCGAATGTCCTTAGCTTATGTTTAGTTTCGTTTTGATATGTGGCTCGCTGCTCAATCTGTACCGATGAACCCTGAAACCTAATTTAACTTTGTGAATATGTGTAATCTGTAAACTGTAATTTCGTGGCCTCGCGCCTAGTTTAGGAATCTAAAATCTGTAAACTATAATCTGTAATCTGTAATCTCAAGGCCTCGCGCCCAGTTTAGGAATCTGTAATCTGTAATCTCGTGGCCTCGCGCCCAGTTTAGACATCTGTAATCTGTAATCTCCAGGCCTGGCGCTCAATTATTAGTCTGGAACAGTTTTCTAGGTTCGGCTCGTTTTTACCACTACCCTTACACTGGAAGGGCATCTGTTCCATTATCCGAAAAATGTGGTTAGCTCGGTTTTCTCTTGCAGTATATGAGACGTCGCCGGCCGTTTCACTGCTTAGTATGAAGCCGGGGTTGACGCTGCTGTAGCTGCTGCTGCTGCTGCCTATTATCCATACTGCAGTGTATTACCATTCTCGATAATTCTTTATTTGTGTAAAGTTGGATGAAGCTTATTAAATAATTGAATCCCCTTTCTGGGAGCAGTTCTTTTTTTTCCCATGGTTCAGGAAGATTAATAAATATTTTATATACTTACTGACGAATGACTTGAAACCTTATAGATACTTGAACCTGAATTATTTTGCAGTGCTTGACGTGTAGATACATTACAGAACAAGGAACTTATTCGTTCAAGCGTATGAAGGTACAGATTTATGGATATAACAACCCAAATTTCGAATTAATAAATTAATAAACAATTTCAAGGTGTACAATGATCTTTTGCGGCCCTGAGTTTCAATATAATTGCTCTTTTCCCATAGAACTCGTACATCACAACTCTTTTTTGGAGAAACTAATAGTGTTTGCGTTGCATGCTTTCAAATTAATTTTTTCCAATGTAATTCTGATCAAACGCAAACTTAAATATTTTTGTATCGGCCGTGCCCAGCGCTTCGCGCTGGTCCACAAATAGTTAAAGATCCTTCCTCTCCACATTCGACTCTCGCTTATAACCTAACCTGTGTTTTCTCAGTATTACTTAGGAACAAAAAGATTAATCTTCATAACTAAGAAACTATTAGCAGATACATAAAAAAGGTATATATGAGATCAATTTTAGTGCCGTGCGCCAAACACGAAAGGCCTGATGAAATAATATTCGGCAGTGACACGCTTTAAAGTGTAGGTATTGACAAAGAAAATGCTTGGTATAAGTTTAGTTTTTCAATTTATGAGGCAGAAAATTCCTACAGTGGAGTCAGAAAGTAACTCCGCACTGCCTTATTTTTTATTACATTTTAAATTATGGCAAATATAACTAATCATTTGCAGCAAACTTTACACCATAAAATTCTACGCCTTCTAATCTGTAGATATGCATTGTCAAATTTATTTTTCTGCCACCCAGTGACTGTGTAGGCGTCATTTTATTCGAAATGGACTAAGTCTGCAAGACAAAAAATAACTCCGCATGTTAGGATTTCGATGTAAATATGCTACAATGTCCGCTTTTAAGCTGCGATCGGGCATTTGC
>JACJUY010002203.1:2820-24382 GCA_014220935.1 Platorchestia sp. MABIK
ATTTAAACGCGATTTTTGCTTTTATTTCAATTTAAATGTGCGCAAACGAATACATTTTTCAACTAAGCGTTACGGGGATTGTGTTCTCTTAAGCTACGGTGTCCTAGAAAAGCGGTACCGCTATTTTACGGCTGTATTTTGTCGTGATGCGGCGAACGTATTATAACGGCCGTTCATAAGTGTAAAGTTGGCAGTTGTTATAATGCGTTGCGGTGAGCATTGCGGCGAACATTTGGTTTCTCACACTGTCGGAGTGGACGATCTAGACAACGCATTATTAATAAACTTGGGCGATGAAGAGTCATCGGAAGAAGATGGTTCAGAAGAAACTGAGATATTTAAAAGAAGATACACAGAGGGTGCATTGACAAATAATGTTGTACCACATGTGATAGTTGGCGATGAAGCTTTCGCTTTGCACGAAAATCTGATGAAACCCCACCAAAAACAGCAATCTACACGATCCATCGAAAGCATTATGTTCATCCAGTATCTGGAGCTCGAAGGCAACTGAAAATACTTTCAGAATTATGTGCAGTTATTTCATAAATTTCTCCCAACCTATTGCTACTGCCCCAGAAACTACAAACAAATTGATTATGCGCGCCTGTATATTGTGTAACATTTCAAGGGAAGCACGAGTACTGGCTCCAGGTCAAAAACATCTTGATGATGCTCTTCCAGTACCCACTTTTGAGGCACAATGTTTGGTCTGGAATGAACAGCACTGGCATGAGAGAAATATTTAAAAATTACTTTAACGGGCCAGGTAGTATTGAATGGCATCATAATAATGCAGCGCAACATTAATATTGGTATGATATGGCAATATTTCCTACGTCAACGTTTTACATGACACTATGAGAAGCCACACAGAGACACCTCACTATTGCACCACATTATGTGTGGAGTCAGGGCTGCACGTCAGTCATTGTTATATATTTTTTTTCGAAGTTGATCTCTGGTTTGGTTGGCATTCTTTTGATGGAACCTTTAAATGCAAATTCTATTGTAGGTGCAAATTATTTATTTAATGTAAGTATTTATTATAAGTAGGTATACTTATTATGAGTTCCTAAAATATTGTACATATGTCCCTTTCTCTCCGTGCATAATAAAATACCTAAAACAAATTTTGCGTCATTTGCCAACAATTTGCATGAACCTATCTGATCATTTTAAGAGTAATCCCGATATTGTTCCAAAGATTTAGTTTTAGTTGAGTTTTCTATAGTCTTTACTCTTAAAATTATACAGAGCTTCATTTTTCTAACAAAATCAAGTAACATTTCATCTTCTTTGCCGCTCCACATTGTAAAGTTTTCTTTTTTCAAACTTATAATCAGTGTTTCTACAATGAATGAAAGACACCGCCACCGTAAAAAACGTTCACCAACTAATGGCCGGACGCTACAGCGGCCGGCATCCACCTGGCAGCACCGCCATTTAGCGGCCACCGTTCTCTAGAAAACCAGTGGCGTCTGAATTAATACACAACGTTTTTGTGACGTCATCCGCCGCTACATTACGGCCGTAATGTAGCGGCACCGCTTTTCTAGGAAACCGTAGCTTTAGTAACTTATATTCAAATTCACTGTCAAAATCAGATTAGGCAAAGGAAAGGAACTCATTTTTGATGTGCTTTTCTATCAATCATTTTTTGATTCAACATTTTACACGAGTATTACGATACCAATGTGTTACTATCAGATAAGGATGTTTAATGTTAAGGTGTTTTAAAAAGCAATGTATCAACATTTCATGTTATACTTTATTGGAAATAAAATGTTTTTCTTTTTTCTATTGCAATTCCTTTGTTTTGAGGGGGAGACTCCAATAGAATCTCTGTTCCAACAGCTCTAAGGCGCTCCAATAAACGTTACCTTAGGTTATGTTGGGTTAGGTTAGATTAGTTAGGTTACGTTAATTATGTTAAGTTACTGCTATAACTCATTAAACTCATTTGTGCCGGAAAGTGCAGAGAAAAAAGTGGTTTATTCAATCTAATTACCATTATATTAGCAACAAAAACTTGAGAATCAATTAATCACCTCTCGTTTACATTTACCAGAAAGGCAAACCAGATGCTATTCAGTATTTGAACTCTTTTAGAGGAAAAGAAGGTTTTACAGGGGGAAGCAAATAGTCCAATTTCTGAAACTAATTCTGAAGGGCCACTGCTAGAAACACTGTACCTCGAGCACCACTTAATAAAGAGAGAATGCAAATGTAGTTCAAGAGGCATAATGTATGCATCAGCCTCTATTGAAGATGTCTTTTGAACTCCTAATATATATCTAAGGGCCGAGTTTTGAATTTTATTTAGCAAATTCAGGCTCTTTTCCAAAAACTTAGGGAATATTACATGACCACATACAAGTTTGCTTCTCATAAATGAAATATACACTTGACGCAGTCATTTTTGTGAGGATCTCCAGGAGATCACAGACAATGCTTTAAGTACCTGCAAATGTCTTAGTCCATCAATTTTAAGATCATTTTGTGGTGAAAACTAGCCTGTTTATTGTTTCACAACTAAAAGGCCACTCGATCAGAATGCCGGCCAGGCAGAGATCAGCTGTTCAGGCTTAAATATTTAGACTCAGACACTTGGGCCAGGTACGGCATGTACAAGTAATAACAAGTATATTTAATAAAATTTGGTCAAGTATAAACTCAGGGTGTGTCTTGCGAGAGCCGTCACTCTTACACGAGATCGTATACGTCCCACAGACTGTAAAAAAACCCGGCATTGCTTAAAAACGCTCTGAACTATTACATTGCAAAAAAGGGTGTATGTCTTCCCAAACATAACTAAGGCACCTGATAGCATACCAGGGGAGGAGAATAGCTTTATTAGCACGCTCGTATTGGAGAGTATACTATAAAAGTCCAGACGCTATTAACTCACTAAACTCAAACTTGAACTTGAAATTGAGGGTCGACAGTGTCGGGGCCTTTGTAAGGGCCTACATTCCCTCCTCAACACTCACACAAAAGAGTTCAGCGCCTGTGTACCAGACTTGTCCAGAGACTCGCCTTTCTTCTCCCTTGAACTTGAAGATGGGGGCCGACAGCGCCTTTATATGGGCCTACAACTCCCTCCACAATACAGCTCTCGACGTGCAGCCTTCTTCTTCGTTCGTCCGTTTTATGAGGATTCCGGTTCCTGTTGGTCCATGCGCTTCAGCTCCTTACGTAAAATAGTCACCTATGCTGGCACAGAGAGAACTCAGTTTAGATTTTTACAGGCTGAATGGTTATCGTTTGTAATATGAACACGCTTAAGGCAGAAGGGCTCTGAAGGGTTAGCGCAACATACAAGGTTAGTACACCGTTCCAAGTGGCTTCCGTCAGGCGGCCGTAGGATGGCAGAAAGAAAGAAAAACATTCATTTCCAATATAGTACAAACATGAAATGTCAATCCATTGGTTTTTAAAACACCTTAACCTAAACATCCTTAATTGATAATAACACATTGGTATCGTGATATCCGTGTAAAAGGTTGAATCAAGAAATGATTGACAGAAAAGCACATCATAAATGAGTTCCTTTCCTGTACCTGATCTGATTTTGACAGTGCATTTGAATATAAGTTACTAAGAGGACACAATCCTCGTAACGCTTAGTTGAAAAATGTATTCGTTTGTGCGCATTTAAATTGAAATAAAAGCAAAAATCGCGTTTAAATACCTTAACACAGAGACCCTTAATTGCTATTCATACATGGTTTTCGTAATACCCATGTTAATTAAGTGTTGAGATAAATGATTTAGATCCTTAATTGCTATTCATACATGGTTATCGTAATATGTGTATCACAGCGCTACCCCAAATTACATATGAACAAAAAACAAGTAGTGAATAATTTCACTACACTACTTCCGTCAGATAATTTGGTGAACACTCGCACTCCGTTTAATAATGTTCCCCGTCTGCCCAGCAGCTTCACTCTTGCAGCAAAACAGTGGTATAAATTCAAACCCCATGGCGTGTCCCGACTCCCGCACCGTAGCACGGACCCCGATCTCTGCATAGCTGGACTTTTTCTCGGCGAATTCAACCCGGATGTCTAAAGGGCTTCAAGCTAGTCAGGTCCCAATTTAATGCTACCACCACTACCAGCCGCAACTCAGAAGACATCTCCAGGGTTATAATCTGGACGAAGCAGCTCAGGTTGGCTCCCGTATAAACTCGGAGTCTCGGAAGCGTTCCCGCCAACTCCTTGGTGACTGGACAATCGTATCTCGTGTACCAGAATCGCCACCAGCAACTGTTCCTTTTCCTGGAACAAAACAATCGAGCATTATCGAAGAGAGAAAAACTTTTAACATTTGTGAAAAACTTCTCTCTGGGCCTCAACCGAGGCAGTGCTTCATCTGTAACCTCTGAGGATTCTGCCTTCGTCTCACCATTTATTCCTTCCTCCTCTGCATTGTCCTCTGCACTCACCACCGGAGACTCAGAATCCACCTGACAATTGTCTATTCCCTCGCTTGACGCTTCTACCCGACGGAGTAGAGGTTCGTATGCCCGGGCGTGCTCTCTCCAATGGCGATTCAGGGTACCGCCCTACGAAACCCCAAAAATCGGAGGTATCTGTCAGTGATGGGGGCTTTTGATATGTCCCCAAACTCACTGAACAAGGGGAAGTGCGGACCGTTTAGCAGTCCTTGCCGTAGTTGGATCAGCTCTTGCGGCTAATTTGTGAGAACCTCTGACGGTTGTATAACCTTGCCAGCCTTGCTTCGGCTGTAATAATTTTCAGATCACCGCTAGTCGGCCAAAGGTAAGTTATTTAATACGATACTCGGATTGGAGGATTAGTTTAATCATCTTCACGAAGATTTCACATTTTAGAAGCGCAAATTACCAGAGATTCAATTGGAGAATTCTCTCCAATTTTTCCAGCGCGAATCTCCGGACAGATGAGGGCAAGGCGGCTGGTATTGTGAATACCTAGTCTTTATAACACCGATTTAAATACTTTACATTCTTTGTAAAATATAAATAGAGTACAACTATTGCACAAGTAGGATGGGTTAATGTGTAGCGTTTGCCAATAATCAAATTTCGAATTTTGGGCGCCGAAAGATAGTAAATTAAATCAAAATAAACAGGTTTTCTTTTATGCACTTTCCGTCGCAAATGAGTATTTAACGAGTTATAGCGGTAGATTTAGTTTTGTCTATGATGACGAATGCGCTTGATAAACAGCTACTAGTCTATTTTTGAATTTTTGTTGCTTGAATCACGGGAATAACATCAAAATAAACTACTTTTCTTCTAGTTATACACTTTTTGCGACAAATGAGTATTTTACGAGTTAGAGTGGTAGGTTTTATTTTTTGCTCAATTGAGGTGTTTAAGTACGTTAAGCACTTCTTAATTTATAACCTGCCGGCCCAACGGAGCCTGAACCCACTTCTAATATCTTTTAGTTAATAACACAATAGAAATTATTACCAAAAAACGAGTTATAGCAGTATCAGCCAGTATGTTAACTTTCATCTTAGATGGCGGGAATGGGCTCGATCATTCAAGCGCGTAAGAAGGAAGCGTCCACTGCAGTGTTGCCATACGACGCACTCGATGAATTACTTTCTGCTTCGAACTCTAGAGTTGCGGTAACTAATTTACCGCTGTAACTTGTAAAATACTCGTTTGCGACGGAAAGTGCATAGAAAAAAACTTGTTTATTTTGATCTTATTAACTATGTTTTGGCACCAGAAATTCGAAATTCGATTATTAGCAAACACTACACATTAACCGTAGGATATTTTGCTCGCTACACAGAAACCTATGACACACGCATCACTCATATTTTATAATTCTGAAACTACTTAAAATTAGTCATCTCGAACATGGAACATCTCAGCGCTGGGTGACCTTTGGTGCCAATTGAAGTAAGGTTATGGTTATAAACAGTGATGAGACTGAGAGAGACAAACCATGGAATATTGGGTAAATCAGAATAGGTAAATCAAAAGAAAACCAATATCTAGGTTGAATGATAAGTGAAGATGGATGCACTAGAACTAAGGGTGAGAAAGTTGCAAAAGCAATGCAGTGGAGTGGAAGGTTAAGTAGTGTGGCCACTGGCCAGATACAGAGCAAACAAGTATGAATGTGTGAGAGGAGTGTGGAAGTATGTTGCAGTACCTAGTGTCATGTATGGTGTGAATGCTCTTGCCTGGAATGAAAGTGACCTTGAAAAGGTGGATGTGATTCAAAATAAGGTAGGATGTCTAGCGCAGGGGGCTCCAAAATGGACAGCAACAGAAGCTATTAGAGGTGACCTAAGGTGGAGCCTATTTTCTGAAATAATGATAAAAGCTGTGTTGAGTTATAAGGTAAGAATTGAGAGAATGCAGAATGGTAGGTGGGTAAAGCAAATTTTTGAATGGAATCTGAGTGTAAGCTATCGGGAGAAAGTAGGTTGGGGACATGCGAGGAAGTTATGTATGCAGAAGATTATTCGTGTCAGAATTGGAAGACCTGTGGATGACTGGTTTTAATTCGTGTTGGAGGAAAAGGACCAGAGTGGGACTACAAGAGGTGGAAAAGAGATTGAGAGGCAAACAAAAGAGTACGGATTGAATAAATGGATGCTTGGCATGACACAAAAGCTTACACTGATCTCGTATATGCGAAAGGAAGTTCTTGCGTGTGAGATGTTCTTTAGCGGTAGTTTTGAAAGCCAACTCTTGTTTGCTGTGAGGTGTAAGGCATTGCCCATGAATATACGTACATGGAGGTGGAATGAGAATTATAATAGATTTTGTTGGCAGTGTGACAGGGAAGTGGAGGAAACGATAAAACATTTTGTGCTGGAATGTAGTAAGTGTGAGCAAGAGAAAAAAAGAGAGTTTCATGAATGTGATGTTTGAGCAGTGTGGAGAGAATGAGTAGTATACCAGATGTGCTGGAGATAATATTGGTATGAGCTGTCTTGCTGGATTGGATCAGGAGTGCTATTTGAGTATCATTGAAGCTATGAAAATTTCTCTTGTATGTGCCTGGAGTAAAAGACAGTGAATGGAATGAGCCAGTCATGTAGAGTGGGCTGTAATGACCCACCATGCCTGGGGATGGTATTGTGACGTACTGGTTATCCCAGTGATGCCGTTCAATGGCAGCTTGTGACAAAGATTGGTGGATCCTGAGTAGTTTGTTGGACAAGTCTGGTACACAAGTGCTGAACTCTTTGTGTAAATATAGTGAATATTGCGGAGGGAATTGTAGGCTGTCACAAAGGCCCTGATGCTGTTGGCCCTCAATTTATAGGTAAAATTCCTCATAATGTAGTTTTTGGCTGATTCTTAGTGCAAGCAGGTGGTGGATCGGAAGTGTTGCGGGGTAAGTAAACTACTTTTGAATTTCTTCCTATATTTTGTCTTACCAAGCCCCCTGCAACTATTAATAATCGCTATGTATCATATGAAACCAAAGCCGAACCGCTGTGTAACCTCCAGGCAAAAAGAATTGATGTCTTGGGCAGCCAGTCAACCTGGAAATGGGAAAGAGAGAGAAATAAATCTTGCTCAATCACCTCCCAGCTTCAGCTGCAGAAGACATCCCAAAGCGCAAAAGGATTATCTCCCATTCAGGTAGCCATCAAAAAGCACACCATAGCAACTGAAACCTAGTCCATGGGGGGTGGGGGGGGGGTAAGAACTGCAACCATGGAAACAGGAGAAGCCTTATCTCAATAAGCTTAAACTTGTCAGGCATTATCAGGACTCAAGGCTTGGATCGAGGTATTTCTTGTGAGATTGCTACTGAGAGGCACCGCATGCAAAATTACAATGCTCAGCAACTTCAAAGCTTCCTCAAGTTTAAAATGTAGTCTCCAGTACACCTCTACAGCTAAAATCTGCACAGGCCAGTCTTTCATACCCAGACATTCTCAAAGACTTGACTAACACTAGAATGGTGTATATACGATGTCTAGATGCAACCAAAACCTTTGCCTGGATCAACCCACTCAAGTTGGCCAAATGCATTGACAGTCTCTGTGGGAAAATAGAGAGCATAGAACATCTCAAATCTGGTAGCCTAAACATCAAGTGCAACACAATAGAACAAGTTTCAACCCTCTTTGCTACCAACTCCTTCCAATTAGGCTCAACAAATGCCATACCAGTTCAAGTGTCAATTTCACTTAATTCCCAATCCACACACGGCAAAATTTCTGCCCCTGAACTGTAAAATGATTCTCTCCAAAATACTAGAAATGCGTAGACCAAATTGTGTAGTAGCAGTACGAAAATTGTTCTAAGATCCATCCTGTGCTCACGTCCTGCTATATGTCCTGACTTTCCCAGCGCTACCCGACCAAGCCATGTTAAAATAGGTTACAGTAAGTATCGCATTGATGATTTTGTACCCAGCCTTGAAAGCTGCTACCAGTGCTGCAGATGTGGTCACAGTTCCTCTTTGTGCCATAGCGCACAATACTGTAGCCGATGTGGCAAGAAAGGCCACGGTGGATGCACGTGCATCAGGCAGTAGTTTGTATCAGCTGCAAATGCAATCACAATGCACCATCCAAAGATTTCCCCAGCTACCCACAAGTAAAAGAGACCTGCCAGTACTCAATAAAGAACAATGTATTGTTTAACATTGCCAGACAACTTCTGAAAGCTAATCCTACTGATCTTCAGCATGTCTATCCAAAAAAAAAATACCACACCGCCAATCCACTCTGCTGAAAACTTCCCTCGCATCACCAACACTTGCTTACCAAGCTCAGAAAAAACAAGGAATGAATTACAACAGAAATAAGCAGAATGGCCTCTCCAATCAGTCACCCTCAATTGCTTATGATAGCATAGACCTTTTTCAATGGATCACACAAGGTCAAAAAACAACAAATAACTCGGCAAGACCTTTAAGACAAGTTGACCCATGGACCACTTCTGTTAATGGAATATTAGATCCCTCTCTGCCCACATTGCCAAGTCTTAGCCCATGCCCTAATCCAACCTCACCCGTCTCTGAAAATGATGACAACTTTGTCCAACAACCACTCAGTGCTCAGAAAAAGTAACAATTGCAGCCAACAGTACACCTGCAGGTGTTCCCCACTGGGTGCTGACTATATTGCCAGCCATGCTCAATCTTCTCTTAACTCCTCTGACCACGAAAATAGAAAGCCTTATAGAAATAGCCACATGCCTCAACATTGAATCAGCCCTTTCCGATGTACTCTCTGAAGTGGGTTACCACCTCTCTTTCATTATGAACTTCAATGGAACATCCTCAGTTTTCAACCTAACATCAAATCCTCACAATTGGTAATAGATGAAATCTTCTCCAACATAATGTGTGCACAAGAAATGAATGTCCCAAATACCAATGCTTTGGCTCTCAGCCAAACCACAACTGTCAGCCAATCCGATCAGCCTACTGCTGGAGGAGGGACAGCTATACGTTATTTCTGTCGAGTTCCATGCTCTCCATTAAACATTGAAGTGCCTTGAGAGGTTAGTGTGGTACAATTCCATTTTCACTCAGCCCCCATAACAATGTGTTCTGTGTATATCCCTCCCATCATGGAAACAAAATGCTTTGCAACAGATTGGATAAACTGTTGACCAAAATGGAATCCCCATTTGTCACATGTGCATTGTGCAGATGCTAATGTGCCCCTTCAATTCTGGGGTTCTTGCTTTTCAAACCAGAGGTAATATAATAGCAAAATGGTGAGAAAACAACCTTACAGTACTTAACACTGGCTCCCCAACATACCGGAACAGTAGAGGAGACTACTCAAATATAGATCTAACAATTGCTTCCTGTCAGCTAGCTCTTGGCCTCTCATGGGAAGTGTTCCCAGACCACTACCACAGTGATCATTTCCCAATCTTGATAGGGCTAGGGATTTCAAAAATAACTATAACGACTCCTCATAACAGGTGTATTCTAAGCAGAGCCAACTGGGATGACTTCAGCTCACATGTGAATCTCCCATTCTACTTTTTGTCCCCTACTGAAGCTTGTGGGTTGTTAGAATCCAGACTCATCTCTGCAGCCACACTCTGTTCCATAGTCCAACTCAGGAAACAGAAAGCACCTTATCCAATGTTGGTGGACTCCACAGTGCCCTGGAGTGCTGAAAACCAAATGTAGAGTCTACTCAAAATACAAGTCTTGGCAAGGTAACCTACAACTGTAGATAGGATATAAAGAAGCCCAAGCAATCTTTCAAAATACAATCAAGGCAGCTAAAAAAGAAAGCTAGCAAAATTTCATTTCCTTTAAGCACAGATTATCATACAATCTGGAAAAAGTCAGAAAATTCAGATCTCCATATGCATTGCACTCTATTTGCCTTCTAATTAGTGGTGAGGTTATCTCAGATGAGAAGAGAGTTGCAGATGCTCTGACCAGAAATTTTACTAGTAGAGGATTACAATAAAGCACATCTCAAAAATCATATAGAGAAATGGCAAGATGCTCTGAACCATGGTATAACCAAGAAATCAACATTCAAGAATTGAACATAGCCCTCAAAAATGCCAGCTCTAACACCCCAGGACTAGATAAAATACCAATGACATTTATAACACATCTACCTAATCTTGAAAAGGGGAATCAAACAACCTTTTACAACTACATATGACACATTGGTTTCCCCCATCAATGGAAGTATTCACATATACCTATTCCTATGCCAAATAAACCATCCAACAGAGAAGATTCCTACTGGCCAATTGCTCAAACAAATGTACTCTGTAAAGTCATGGAACAAATTATTACAAAAAAACAAAATATCTAGAAAGCACCCAAAAATTAAGTCCACACTAAAGTGGTTTTAGAACCAGACACTCCACTCTTGAGATGCTTTTCCATCTAGAAACCAGCATCTGCAGTGCTCTCATTCAAAATGATGGTGTAATTATCCTTTTTATTGACATTACACAGGCTTTTGACTGTCAATCACTCTTTGCTCTTGCAGAAACTTCTGAACATAGGAATAATGGGCGAAATGTTCTGTTTTATTGAAGACTTCCTGTCGAATAGGAAACTCCAAACAAAGATAGGGAGCACACTCTCACACCCTTTCCCAGCCCTATAGCATGTCCCTCAAGGATCTGTGCTGAGCCCAATCATTTTTAATATTTTTATAAATGATATCCCTGAAATTTTCCCACACAATATTGAATACTCTATGCTAATGACTGTGTACTGTGGATAACTACTTCTGACATCCCTGCAGCCACAATTCTCTACAACTCGCCCTGGATAACGTATTGAAATGGGCTCACAAGTGGAGTCTTTTTCTGGCTCCAAACAAATCAAAAGAAATGATCTTTACTTACTGGAGGTTACCACAGCCTCCACCACTTACAATGCAAGGAATTCTAGATTTTGTTCCAAACAGCAAGTTTTTAGGCATCACCTTTGACTGTAGGCTCACCTACCACAAGCACATAAAATCTCTTTGAGATAAATCCATGAAAGATATGAAACTTCTAAGAATAGTTTCAGTCCAAAAATGGAGAAAAGACTATGCCATGCTCAAAACACTGTACGAATCTCTAATACGCAGCAAGCTAGACTAAGGGGTGCTTTCCTCTTCCATGCTGCAGCACCATCAACACTAGTAATTCTTAAACAAATACAAATGCCACTGCTTGGCTTATACTAGGTGCATTAAAATGTACTCCAGTTAAAACTCTGGAACGGGAAACCAACTTGATTCCCCTCTCTATTTGGTGGCAAATGCTGCCATCTAATTACGGGACTAGAATTCTCACAATAAAAGACCACCCTGTATACAAACTCCTAACTACATTCTACCCTCACAACTTTTACTACGTCCAACCTTGACTTCTACGACTAGCAGCAAAAGCGTACAATGAGCTCCAAAATGCTGACGTCAAACAAATATCCCAGCTCTTGAAAAACACATCTTCCGTGGCATCCCTCCTCCTCACATCAAGCATTCTCTGCACCAGTTCACGAAGGCCTTGTTGCCAAATTCAGCATGGCAGCAGATATTTACTGAACTTCTATCCTAGTTCCCAACCTGCACTCACAAATACTGTGAGGGCTCCCGTGGTGCTGGCGGGTGCCGATCAGCAGCATGGGCAGGTGGAACTTCACGCCTTGCTCATCTACCAGACTACTCTTCAGTACTAACTACAGAACTCTATGCTATTCTCATTGCAATATCCTTCTCAAGGCAACATGGACCATATCTCATATTAACAGACTTGCTCTGCTCAATCAGAGCAATCCAAAACCTGCACCCAAACTCTCAGTATAACAAACCTACTCTATAAATTCCCTCACAAATTCACACTGAAATGGGTTCTCTCTCATGTAGGAATTCCTGGCAATTAAAGAGTTGACCAACTGGCCTGGAATGCAATAAGTGAACCTATTGCATTAGTCTGCTATTCTTTAAAAGAAATAAAAAATCACCTCATCTAGAGTTATTGTAAAAAGTATTGGCAAGCACAGTGGTCTGCATCACACTTTGCCTTGATACAAATCAAATCTACTTTGGCCGTCGCACCAGACCTGTCCCTTCCTCATTGAGAGCAAGTAATTCTTTCACGTATGAGACTTGAAGTCAGCCGTCTTTCCCACCAGCATCTCTTCTCGGGCTCATCTCCAGGCTCCTGCTTGTTCTGTAAGTGCAAGACTTCATTCAGACATGTATTTGTGGATTGCCCAGCTCTCACTGTCCCGCGCCATCAGCTGATCTTGGAGTGCAGCAGGATTGGAAAGACCCTGTCCTTGAACACAGTGTTATCAGCAAATTTCCCTTCAGAGCGGATAATTAAGTTCCTACACCGGCTTATCAGCCATGATCTAGCCGTGCATCAAAACCCTTGTGAACAAGGCCCCTATTTCCCTACATGCTGGGTGCCTAACTCAACAAAACTCCAAAGCTCATAATGAAGGGAATGAAATGTGAATGCATTGTGACAGACTGGAATAGACAGTAAAACCTCTGGTTGTGTACAAAAAAAAGTATGAGCATGATGGAGAGCTCATCACACATGTGCTCTAAGGAGTATGGCAAGTACCAGTGGTATATCAAATGTGCTGAATGTAATTCTGGTATGAGCTTTCTTGTAGGGTTGCTTGAAGAAAACAACCTGACTGTATGCAGTAAAAATTTGTTTACTGAAAGTAGAATGTTTAAAATAGAATGTAAACTTTAAGCAATCCTCAGAGAGGCCGGAGGAGATGCCATTGTAACCTGGAGGTCTCCTATGGTTGTTCATCATGCATTATTGGTGGTATCTTTGTCTATAATATAAAAATATTTGTTTGCCAAGATTAATTTTTTTTGTTTTGTTTTAGTGTTAACTCTTTGGGCCTGTTGATATTTTTTGTGCTACATTATTGTGCTTGGATTGGTTTCAAGCTTTTACATCTGACTTGCTCTCTTTTGGGATCCTGGGAGGTAAGGTTAATTGAATATTTTTTCTTGTAAAATAGCTTGTAGACTGCCAGCTTTTTCTGCTCAAGAATTAGTCTGTTTTGATCTACTTTCATCAGGTCCGTTTTTTTTTCTCCAATTATATTTTTTGTTTTGGTTTGGTATGCTTATTATGAATGATTTTATCTATATCAAGTCAAGTTTTCTATTAAAATTTTTTAATTTTAGTGTTTTAATTGTTAAGTTATAAGGCAGTGGAATTAAATGTTTGATGAAACTTACAAACTTTTACTCTAATACAAGAGGTCATACAAGGAACGCCGGAAGCTAGAGAAAGCAAGACGCTACATCCTCACGTCAAGGAAGCGGGAACAAGACAGCCTGTTGCATACATCTTTTGTTCAATGTTGCCACAACAAAGAGCAGATAAACGTTAAACAAGAGTAAAATTTTAAAAGCATACCATAAATTTATATTCCATTTATACCTAGTGTGTTCATACAGTACAAGATGTGTTTAATACTTCAAGATTAATTTGCACATTTGATATATTTGTAACATTTCAATTAATTTTTCACTGTTTGATTTCAGTTATAAAATGCCTTGGGAATGGAGCTGCTTGTGTTTGTTTTCATGAGTTATGTCCATTTTTTTCAACTGCAAGTCACAACCTCTTTTCCTGGTGATGAAATCCATGCTCATTACTCTTGACCTGATCTCATCTTGTTCTTTTGGCTGTACAGTAAATGCTATTCATCAAGTCTTATAGTTGATTACATCATTATAAAATTTTCTTCTAGTTTTATGTCTTTGATTTTACTTGTCCTTTATTTTTGTTCTGTGTAAACCATGATAAACTTCATAGCTCAAATTCACCGCTTCTTAGTTATTACCCTGTCACACCATGTGTTAGGAATATTTTTGTCAAGCTGGGGTTTCCAGTGTTCCTGTTTTTTAGAAGCTCTCTGAGTATTTTGTGTCTTGCAATAGAGTAGAGCCATTTCACTTAGGGTCTGTCTTCCAGTCCCTGCTATTTATTCCATTAATCCAATGATGATTCTTTTGATCCTCTTAGCAAAAAAATTAACTGGATGAATGGGATAGGTATGTGGAAGGAGTAAAAGAAGGCAATCATTACTTGATTTTGGATAAGGAAAATTTTTAATTAGGCTCAATTTTTCATTCCTAATTAAAAATCTGATGAGAAAATAACTTCATACTTGCGGTTGCCCTTGCGGTTGCTGCTGAAAGCAAAGATCCTGTGTGACACCCATGAGTAATTTCTTTAGATTGGTCTAGTTCACGAGTTAGAAACCTGTTAAAAAACACTGTCTTTATGTGTGTATTGGATGGAACTGTATACAGAAATAGAAGTCTTTCTATGATAGGCCTTCACTTCTGAGTCTAAGTTTATGTTTATGAAAGGAAATCTGCTCATGCATGTCAATGCATTAGTTGGCCCCAGCTTCTCTGAATGTAAAGGGTTTTTTATTATCATTCCCTCATAAGTATCAAACAATTTACAACCTCTTTACTGAGCTATTCAAGCATTTTACTAAGATAGTGTGAATTGCCTTTGAAAGTAACAGAAAGTAAACCAGAAAAAGGGAGGCAGGGGTCAACCTTGAAAAAGAACATTTTCAAAGTGGAAGGTTGATTACATTTGTCTGGGTAGATAAGACATCTTTGATGAATTTGAAATATCATTTTTCAATATGACTAATAGTGGAATAACTCAAAGGATTTGTCTGGAATTGAGACTAGAGTACAACATTTTAGGTAGACAGTAAATGATTAAAGGTCCTCTTAAGATTCAACTGTCTCTCTTTGGTGATCTATGCTTTTTTTTCTATTTAAATTTTGATGAAATTATTCTACTTATTTCCCTATGGTCAGCTCATTGTATTGTATCAGATGGTTCTTTAGTTCATTATGTGAGAAGGTTAGTAAAGCATTTGCCTAAGCAAAAAATGTCATAGAATGATGCTGGTAAAAGGTTCAAAAATTTTCCTAATATTTTGGTTAGGCAATTGAGGTATTGCAATACAGGAAGCATGTCAATTATCATTTCTAAATGCTCTGCAAGGCCTTGCAAATACATTTTCTCAAATAAACATCTACCTGTGAAGATATTTAATTTAGAAATTAAACATGTCAATGCTCTCAGTGTCAATTATAAAACAAAAAATATTAGGTTATTTTGATTACAATGCATATGCACAATAATAAGAGACAAGTGGAGAGTAATTGTACCAGACTATGGCACAGTCATGTTGGATAAGGAGAGGTTCTACCGTGTACTTCAACCAAATTTACAACATTTTGAAAATGTCTCTGTTCACGTTTTTATTGCATCTAGAGGAACGAAAATGCATACAGATATGTAAAATTGAATTCTAAACACATTAGTTTTTATAATATTTTTGATTTTTGCAAAAGGAAAAAAAGGTATTTGCAAACAAATAAAATTATATAAATTAGCTCAAATCCCTACTCCTTCCGCAATTTTCAATTTAGAAGCTTGATTTTGGTCTCATTCAACGCGGAAAAACTCCGGCACCTGACAAATGAAGCATTTTTTTAAATTTCAAAATGAACATTTTTTTAAAAATTTTTTGTTCCAACATTTTTTTTCCCAAGAAATACCAAATTTTTCACCATCAAATCTAATTTGGAGTTCAAATGAAATTTCGCTTCTCTACGCTGTTCCCACTGCCTTCCTGCGTTGAATGAGATTAAAATCAAGCTTCTAAGTTGTAAATTGTAGAAGGGGTAGCTAATTTATTTAGTTATGTATGTTCACGCAATAATTTTTTTTCTATTGCAAAAATCGAAAAATTTTATAGAAGGAAATAGGTTTAGAAATCAATTTTATATTTTGTTAAGCATTTTTGTTCCTCTAGATACAATGGAAATGTGAACAGTGACATTTGTAAAATTTTGTAAATTAGGTAAAGTCCAGGGTAGTACCTTCCCTTGACCCCAGCGGCAGTGACTCGGTGACTCTTGGCCTGCATAAGTGACTCAGCTTTGAGTACTTAAGATAAGTAATTGTATGTTAATTTTTTTGGATGTGGAATTGTTGACCTCTTATGAAGCAGCAAATGCCAACTAACTTAAAGTTGTTAGACCTTTCTTTGGAAAGGACTTCAAGGAAATATGAATGAATGACATTAAGCAACTATGGGTTATAGTCCTCTCAACAGCTTACTTTGTTGTATGAGGGCTGTTTTTTTCAAGTTCCGATAGGCTATAAAAAAAAAATTGTGATAACAAGATGATTTTATTACTAAAAGATTCACAATGTCTTTGTCATTTTTTGATGTGGTCACCATAAAGGTTGAGGCATTTGTCATAACGTGAGACAAGTTTTCCTAAACCCTCTTCAAAGAAGTCAGCCGCCAGTGATGCCATGTAGGTCGTCACCTCGTCTTGAAGCTCGTCGTTGTTAGCAAAGCGCTGGCCCCCCAACCACGCCTTCATTTCTCGAAACAGATGGTAATTGCTGGGTGCTAAGTCCGGGTTATATGGTGGGGAGTCAAACACTTCACGTACCGCTTAAAGACGCAGTGACGACCTACCTGGGATCACTGGCGGCTGACTTCTTTGAAGAGGGTGTAGGAAAACTTCTCTCACGTTGACAAATGCCTCAACCTTCATGGTGACTACATAGAAAGATAACCAAGACATTGTGAATTTTCTAGTAATAAATCATCTTTTCGCAATTTGTCTTTTTTTTTAGCCTATCGGAACTTGAACAGAATATTGGTGACTATTTGCTACTTATTGTGAGAGACCCTATCACACGTTTCATCTTTCATTATTTGCAGGATATGAGAACACTGGAATAATAAAATCTAGCAAAACAAATCTCGTAATTCGATAGTGCATGCTCCATTCGATGACAAATATTTCAAAATCAGCTTTTATTTTTAATAGAAGAAGAAAAGTGCCATTGTACTCTCAGTAACAAAAGAAGCTTGCATTTATTCATCTACATGTATAAAATTCAAAGTACTAAAATCACTTGATGAAAAAAATTGAATCTAAGCCCCTTGTACAACAATGCTTCATTGGAATGTTCAATCTATGTATTGTTTTCTCCCATGATGAAAGAACATTGTCTTCTTTAAATATTTTATTGCTTAGTGTTGGCAGTTTGGGATTTTAGTTGTCTCAAATGTGAAAGCAAACAAGCATTCCATTGTACTTTACGCAGGTACTTGACCATCCAGCCCGGAGCGTGCACTGGTCATGGAGCAGAAGCCAACATATGCTGAAGTGGAGAGGAAGGACTTCATCAAGCAGGAAGTGGCCGCTGAGGACACAAAGCAAGGTAAGACTTGATTCTAGTTTGGGTATGAGACTAAGATTGTAGTCTTGTCTGAAGATCAACTAAGATTTTATTAAGATAAAAGCTCTCCGTACTGGTTCAAAGGCAAGATTTACAATTTCGTTCTCTGAAATTTTAGATATAAGCAGTGAATAAACTGAAGTATATTATATCCTGTGAATTGAATTGAGAAAAAAATAGGATTGCCTATAAAATATATATATATCTTCAAACGTGATTTTGAAATGAATTTTTTTAGTCAATTTTGTTTTGGGTAGAATATCCTGAGTCACCCAGAAAATGAAGTAATGTTTGAATTAAATGCAATTTTCCTTAGGCTTAGCAAATTTTAGCAGCATGGCAAAGTTGAAAGTCCCATAGTATATGTAGAGATATGGCAACACTAGATGAAAATGCAAGTAGTTTGTGTATGGTCAACATCTGTAACTTATTCTGTTGTTCATGCAGTCATTTTGTGTAAATTTTGGCTATGTTTGTTATTCTTAATCATGGCAAAATTATTCAATAAGAGAAAGCTTTATCTCATTGATACTCCTTTCTTTATGTTGAACCATGCTATGAGTGTAAAATTATATTTTCAAAAACTGCTGTATTAATGCCGTACATTTTAGTGACAGCTACTTGCAGAGTTAGTGTTGTCACTCTAATATTCCTCTTTTAATTTGTTGAACCATGCTATGAGTCAAATATGAATTGTACTGAAAATTTTTCTAAACCTGTAGTATTGGATATTTTATGGCATTTCCTTGCATTTCTCTAGTAAGGTGTGGTTGTTATATTTCTTTATTCATTGTTTGTAATGTCAAGAACCTAAATTTGTTATTTGATATATATAACATTGCTCTGTTAAATGTAAGGGCTTCAGTGTTATGAGGAGTTTAGTTAAATTTCAACTCAAAGCAAATGTTCCTCCTGCAAAGCTAATTTTTTAATTTGTGAAAGATTGTCAGTCAGCACATTGTCAGTCAAAATAAGGTTATGTTTGAAATACACATTTGAAGACAAATTTTTAATGAGTTAACTATTTTTGGATGATTTCAAGGACTATTTATTTTAAACACTTTGTTTCACACTTCTTGTGGGCATTTAAATTTGCTGGTGTGCAAAAAATAATTTCATTCATTTAGATCCCTAAAATTCTTGCAATATTGATGATTTATTCGAATAAAATGTGTTGTCCATTACTAGTGTGGGTATTACTAGATTTCTTTTTCAACCTTTCAACCCTACAAAACTTAACTAGTTCTTCTTGGATTAAAATTCAATGAAAATTTTATATCCGCAGGATCACACGCTATTTTCTTTGTAATTAACTAATGAAGAATTTTTACTAGCTCTGTCAACTCTGATGTGAGTTTTCTCAGTGAGCTTGTGTCATTTGCAGTTGAACCAAATTCTGGGAGTCATCTAGAGACAATATACGTGAAAACTGAAACACCTGATGCTGAGCTGGAGGCCGTTACAGTGAAGGACGAGCCCATTGACTGGAAACAGGAACCCCAGGTACTGGAATCTGTTCCTCACTCTCTCCTCTTGAATGCTTTCAATTAGTTGCTTACTTATATATCCAATTTTTTTGCTTGTGCCCCTCTTAAATGCTTCTAACTAGTTGCTTGTTCTCCTTTTGAATACCTCCATTTGGTTGCTTACATTTTTATGGAAAGTTCCCGATTGGCTGATTTCTTTCCTCTTACTGCTTTTAATTGGCTGCTTGCTCTTGTCTTGAACGCTTCCAATTGGTTGCTTGCTCTCGTCTTGAACGCTTCCAATTGGTTATTAGCTCTGCTCTTCTATGCTCCTAAATGATTGCTTACTTTTCTCTTGAATTCTCTGAATTGGTTGCTTGCTGTTCTCTCGAATTTTTGCAATTTATGGATTGCTCTCCCATTAAATTCTTCAATACACTTCCAGTGGTGCATTTCAGGTACATTGGAATTCAGCTCATAGATGGTCTGTATTAATCTGTCCTAATTCCCTAATTTGTTACATTGTAATGGGGCGATCCACCAGTCTCCCAAACCGTGTTTGCTTGGGAGATGGTGCAATCTGCCTGTTCCCCTAACCCGTATTTTTCTGTTTCAGAACAGATTATTTATCAGTGTTAGTTGTTAGAGGTCAATGGTAAAGCAAAGCATATAGGATACAGGCGAATTATCCAGAGCGGCATCACACAGCAGGGGAAGACCTCCAATCAACCTACAGTCAACCTCCAACCAGAGAGAGGAGCCGAGACTGACGGCAGACATCAGAGCCATCACCCAGAGCTCTGAGTGCATCAGCCAACCCTTGAGGCGCAAGAGACAGCCTACGGCGACAGCCGATTCTTCCTTGAACAACCCTTCCTTTTGGAAGGGCCGTCGCTGTGTCTTGCTGCTGCCGTCCCCGACATCTGCCACTGCTTCACCTCGGCATCTCTTGACGCAATCCGGCATCTTGCCACTGCCGCACCTCCTATCGCTCCGTTCCCCGGTAGCGCTGTGCTGCTGCTGCCCTTGCACTCGGGCTGGCCAGCCTTGGGTCAGCCATTGTTGCTGAGCGGAAAGTTGCCCTAGAGTCGCTGCTGTGCCAGATTGCTCTAGTATAGTAGGCCACTGCATTATAGTAAAGAGCATTTATTTTGTTAGTTATTTGTAAGTAGGTAGGTAGGTTATTGCTGTCTGCTCCTGGTTATTGTCTATGTATATGTGTGTAATTATTTGTAAGGTGTATTAATAAACAAAAGAATGAGAATAGTCATCCCATGCCCTGGGAGTGTCGGCTTGTCATTCACCTTGAGACAAAATAGGAACATAGGTAGGTCAAGCACAACCAAGGTATATGAGCGCTAGCGATTTAGGCTACACATGTTGATGGTAGTAAGCCTACCTGTCCCACAACAACATTGTTTTGATTATTATTACATTATTGCTTGTGTTACCCTTCATTTTTTTAGCACAAATGACACACTAATTATCAAAATATGTTGCTATGGATTTCATCCCATTCCATTTAATATCATTAGAATGATTTAAAGCATCTTGCATTTTGTTTGCTCAATTTATTCCCAAGTCAGTTTTATTCGTTGCTGAGTCATGTTTTACCTAAGTTGCAGAAAAATCCCACTGCATAAGCCATTATTTTTGAGTTTTCATTTTGTTGCATCAAGCCCCTTAGGAGAATACAACTAGTGTATCTATGGGAATTTGCACTCCCAGGGGAAAATGTGTGAGGGCCCCTTCTTTCGTTGATATAGAATATGTTTTTCGTTTCGTTACAAACCATCTTTTTTCGGTTCACGGCTCTCCTACTTTTCAGCACCTACTACTTTCTTCTCACCTTTTTTCTTGTTTCATAAACTTCTTTCCCAACTTACTGTTTCTATGCCCCTCCTGCATAGAATCTGCATTCCCTAACATCCATACTAAATGGTGCCTTCCTCTCTGTGATAAGCTTTTTTGTAGCGGTTAGGGAGGCTTAAACTAACTAATAATCTAATTAGTGATGTACCGATACCATTTTGTTGGCCGATACCGATACCCATTTTTTGATCGATACCGATACTCCGATACTTGAAAATACCGATACTTTGACCGATACTACTACCGATACCGATACTTTTACAATTATATTCAAATAAAACCATTATAAGCCCTACATGGGTGTTGAAATAAAATTATTCACCAATATATATAATAATATAACAATATTGACAATAAAGTTTTTGATTATGAATAATGAAACTGCTCTTCCTCTGTTAACTATATTGTTGAAAAAAACGAAATGCAATCCATTCGATAGGTAAGTGTTTTTATTCGGATCGCA
>JACJUY010002203.1:29274-113752 GCA_014220935.1 Platorchestia sp. MABIK
TTTGAACGATGAAAATTTCCATTTTATGAAAATACACACATGAGGTCATTACAGTGAAATAGGACAAGCGACCTAAGCTCGAAGTTGGTCAAACGCCCTCGAATTAATTTAATTATTCACGTTAGATTAATCGTGAGGCATAGGCATGAAAAAACACAGTTCTTGAATTTGCCATCAAATTCTCAACGCTAGTTCGCCCGTTGCAGCGGTCGCAAGTAAAGTTGGAGGCGGCGTTTGATCCTCGCTAAGCTCCCGTTCCTTCGAAAGACAGTCTGAAAGTCCGACAATAATTGTTCTGGAGACGTGTTTGAGAATAATAATTTAAAAACGAAAGTTAAATAGCTATTTCTATTGAACAGTCGAGGATGAAAGATGTAAAGATATTGAACAAAGAAAGGTAAGGATGTACTTCAAATGAACCAGTCAACGTTTTAGATACATGCTCAGAGAAACCGGGTGAAGCAAATTTATAAAGGATCTGATTATTGAGGCACTTGTGTGAGTGCGCTTGTGTGAGTTTTTGCTAGCCGTAGCAAGACAATGAAAATGAGTTACAGTTTATTACTGTGATTGAAACTCATCACATGCCACTAACAATTGCCAGTTACCGTAGAGCTTTGGTAATTACATCAAGCAATTACATTGCTGGACTTTCTCTCTCAACCTGTCATGAACCTGTCGTTGGAGTACGAGTGTTGAGTCCTCTCAGGGAAATGCACGGGTTATATTATAGTATGGTTTGCATTTGAGCCAACGATCTACAAGTTACTCATTCTTTTGAGCGCATTGAAGCCGGTCGAAATTCTATCTGTTTCTCGATTCGCAAATTGCGAATAGAAATCAACTCATTCTTTGACATATCAAGTCTAATTAATTCTCAATTAATTAAGAATACGAAGAGACTGTTTATACATATGTCAGAAAACAAAGGTTGTGCGAAAAGAGGAAACAAAAACTTCTCACTTATAAGGTCAAAAATAGCTCTCAAGGTGAGGCCACATATTTCACAAACTGCTTGTAGCTTTACAAAAAATTAGTCATACTCTTAGAGATATTGCTGAGTGCAGGAGTTTAAGTGACACCTATTGTCTCTAAGAGCTAAAAAAATTAACGAAGGAACTCGACTAAGATGCGCCCTATGGTCAAAAACAAAAATGCTTAAAGACGCAAGTACTTGACATTAACTACAACAAAGCAGTAAATTAAATTTTTTGTTCTCATTTTTGTTGTCACATTGCAAACCTGAAATACTTGGTGCTACTGTTAACGAAACAAGAAACTTTACGAATGTGAATTGAAGAACTAAGTTGACTACCATTGACCCATGTCGTCTCTTGCGAATATGAGATGATGTTTCGCCTTCGCAATGGTAATAAAAATTAGAATATGTTTGAGTCCCAAATATACACATGCACAAGAAACAAATTTACCAGGAACATGTCCAATGAGACAAACTCTAGGTTAAACTAGTAAATTACTGAACAATTATGTACAACATGTAACGCATGCTCTCAACTTCCCCCATTCAACAACGGTTTCAATTCGTGGTTGCAAGCCAATGTAAACGTCGTTAATTCTCACGCCTCATGAATGGGATTGAAATTCATAAATTCATTAACGTCGAAAAATTTACGCCATGGGACTTTTCGTGAGGCTTTCGAACTGAGAAAATTTTACTATAAAAAGTAATCCTGACACCTACTGTTGCTCTTCTTTGAAACTCCGGGGAAACATACATGGGGAACATACACGGGAAACATACATGGGGAAACATACATGAAAAACATGCATGACAAACAGAACCTGAGCCATTCAGTCCACAGAGCGAACGGCTGAATTAATACTTCAGTAAGAGCCATTTCAAGCTGGTAGATCTATAAGAATAGTTTGTAGTTCGAAAACAAAAATAAAACATCACAAAAAATGAGATGAAAACACTCAACGAGATGCTCAATGCCTATTTTTCAGAATGAACCCGAATAATGAGCTCAGCGAACAAGTTCGGAAGCGATGGCGGACTTTACAGTAGTATGCTTTTCATGTTTACAGAAATGTTGAAATGTGAATAAATTAAAGAATTTGGAAGGCATTAAAAAAAAAATTTCAATGAGATTATTCTTTGTGCACATGATAATAATTTAATCAATAAAACGTTAATTGTACAAAAAATTATTTTTCCTGTCAATTTAATTTGAAAATATAACCGAAGCCAATGGACACTTATCTGCTGCAGGAAAAATATAAAACTTCATGATATTTAGTGATAAGCAGGATAGTATAAATTCAACTTTTCTCTCTTGTTATTCTTCGTATGTTGCCTCACATACCGTTACCTGCAGGACGCTATAGGCTCGGCCCAGCAGTCGGTGGCGTCGAGGGCGGTTAAAAAAAAAAGTTCACAACACATCAAAGATAAAAGGAAAAACTCAGGTGTTAAATCCTATCAATAGTCATCTTACTTGGTAAAGAGGACTGAAAATTTGGCTTACTTATCTTTGCTATTCTTATCAAATTCGGAAAAGGACAGCTGCTAATCAAAAGTTGCCATCATCGAAAGACAACGAACCCTCGTGATTGAAGAAGAAAGCACGTTTTATTCAGTTTTGGTAACAATAATGAACGAACGTTGAGCAATGCATTCATCAAAACTATCGACTGAATTTTGCGTCCAAAGCACTTAATTTTTACATCATCTTCATTCAGAATGGCTGATTTAAACAAAAAGAAATTCAGTGAGCGAAAAATTTCAGAACTTGTCAGGTTTCGTCGAAAACCTGGTTACATTAGAAGGTAAAAATTTACATTCATTTATTTCAGCACAACCTAGAACCCCCGCACGTCTATACGGCATAGCTGTCAGGTAATTTACTGAGCTTAACGAAGTTATTTTTTTACTTGCACACGAAAAATAATATTTTGGTTTCATTGCGAATTATTGTAATAAATTGAAATACAAATTCATTACAAATTTTTCATTACGAATTTTTGTCATTATGTAAGAAATCTAACATCGGATGAGAAAAATGAAAGAAAACTGGCAAAAAGAAACGCGCGATGCTAAAACCCTCAGTTAGTGTAACAACTATTGCTTCAGCGCCAGCGAGACAACACGCTTATAGTGCAGGATGAGCTCGCTCTGATGCAATAGAAATGAGATAAGCTTGATCCTGTGAATTTGGCGCGATATGTCCTATGTTGTCGAAGCGCTAGGCAAGGCAGAGGTAACAATCGGAGGGTCCACCCAGCGCCATACCTTCAGTGGCCGAATGGTGCTCCTGCGCCATGTAAAGTTATCGAAATATCAAAACACTGTTCGGATGGGGAAAATAACGTGGTGATTAGGATTTCTTTGGATTAATTATTATACGTTAGAAACACATTTCAAATGAAGCACCAATTGACAGTGGATTTTTTAACAAGTAAATCGGAACGATTGTTGATGGAAGAAAAGATGCTGAAAAAGAATGTAAAGTTTTTCGCTAGACTCCATATCAATCGCATTTCTCCAAGAAACGAAATCGGTTGGAAAATCACTTTGAAATAATGGCAGTACATATTTCCTTCATTTTGTAACCCATTCTCCAGGCCTAGAAACAAGCATTATGTTCAGCAGATGAGGATGCCAAGTGTCTCAAAACATGGAATCATAACGCGCGCCTTCAGAATTTACGAAGTTGAATGGAATATTCCTTGTCCTGCAGTGATTCCATTAAACATTGAGATGTTATCTTGATTCAACTCTGATTATAGGATTGATATTTCATTTATTTCTTAGTTGTTATTCTAACTGCATTACTAATTTGGGGCCAAAATCAGACTGCACGATTAGATTCGAAATTCGGAGTATTGCTAATAAAGCAAATCTGTACGTCTGCCAGACACAGAGGTTCTGCAATACAGAGCAAGACGTCGAGAGTAAATGCGGGTTGATTTGTGTTTATGGTGCATTTTTTGAGTGGCCTAAGATGAGCAATAATCCATTCATCACATGTAAGCATCACCGCTGCCGTAAAGCCACATCCGTACCACAGACGAGCAAGCGCAGCTAATAACAGCAAGTTACAAAGCGTTAAATCAATCCACAGGAACACAGAATTAGATCGAGGAACGGAATGTCGTCGAGTCGAATGTAGCGCAATAGGAGCAAGTGCATAGCTCGCGCCGCCACCGTATATGGAGGCCCAGTAAATGCGTCCCACATGCCTAAAGCGAGCCTGCGAAGTCAGCTATGTGCCGCACTTGCGTGACCCCTTCAGCTTCCTTTCATGTCTGTCTGCGATGCCATGTGAGTCATGGTGCGGTCACTGGGTCTCGCGTTTGGGATGCAAGTCTGAAATTCTTCCTGCGCTGATAAGAGACTGTTTGGTTTTAAAAAAATCAGTCGATGGTGTATGCTACTTAGGCAAAATCGAAAAAAATGTATAATTCTCTCCAAAACAAAGGCATGCAGTAGTTCTTTAGAACCAGCAAAGAGTTTATGAATACTGAGTTTCAAAGTCCGTAGATTTTTTAGTTTATTCCCTAATTTGTTCAGGATGTTTTTTTATTAGATTTGGCACGTAAACGTGATAAACACTTGACCTACCCCTCAACGATAGCCCAAAAGAAATATTCATAATGATAATGTAGTCATATATGTCAATCGTTCTTACAGCATCATTCTTAGTTGATTACAACCTTGATTAAATTACATTTTCAGCGATAAAAATTCAAATCGCACTGCACATTATTGGTTTGATTCAGTGCACACTGGGGACTGAAGTACTCCTCTTATGGAATCAAGTTTAGCCAATGTATTTTGGAAAAATTTAGAAAATTATCTCACAAGACGACGTAGTTCGAGGAGATGCCTTGGGAATACAACGGAGGGTGGATAAGGCAATGTTTCAGAAATAACCAAACCGAGGCTGTGAAACCAAATTTGAAAAAACTATTGGCATCGACGTCATTCAAAAAACTGCTTCTCGACAATGATTTTTCAATGGTAAAGTGAAATGCACGAAGGATGCTTGATATGGCACGAATAAAATTCTCTCGTGTCAATATTTGTGGCGCAACTGAAAATGAGCTATTCTTCTGCGCGTTGACTGAATTCAGCGGTGGAAAAAAACATTTAAGTTGATTTTCTAGATGGCCATTAATGATTTAATACGGCAAGATCCACATCAGGCTTATGCAAAGCCTTATCCAATTAAATGAAACATGTTAGTGATTGTCATTCATGCGAATTATTTTTTAGGAGCAGATGATTTGTTGAAAATATCACTTATTAAGAATCTCTAACAAATAATCACCGAAAATAAATCAAGTCGGGATAGTTTGGTTGCGATTATATAACCCCTTTGAGTTCAAAAATGGCCATAAAAACAATGTACGTAAGTCCCGTTGTCAGGCGTTTTCACGTCTGCCACTGAACCGCAAAAATTTGGGGAAGGAACGGAAACTGTTCCAATAATCGTTTTTACTTCGTGATTTTTAAAATATCGGTTCATGCACAACGCGCTATTGATCTTAATTTGGGTAGTCGTCGAGGGGGTGTGAATAGGAATATACATTAAATTTCGAATTTCAAATCGATTGAATCTATGATTATTTTCCCAAAATAATTTTAAAATAAACAGCAAATGCTTCTCATGAAAAAAACAATTAAGGAAAAATAAATGAAAAACCCAAAAATAACTTTGACTAGGTAAAGGAAAATTGCCGCCCATGTTTAAATACAAGGACATATCTCTGCTCGCTGATCAGAGGTAGAAAGGGTATCTATGTTCTGGAAAATTTTTGGTGGGTAAAAATTGTCCTCTGTGAAAAACTGAGGATAATTTTCTACTTTTCTATCCAAAACTAAGCCTTCAAGTTCAGCAGTAAGTCATTGTTCTGGGATTGCAGTTTGAGGGTCGAGATAGCGCTGCGCACCGTATCTCATTGACCCCATCTGAGATCTTACGGCCAACCCTGCAAGTCGATATTCGTTTCCGTGTCTGGCACACCACTACGCTCATTTCTGTAATTTGGCAGCGAAAACAACATGACATTTTTTAATTTATGGAAGCCTCACGTAGTTTTCAATGCTAAGAGGCTATGCGAGAAATCGTAATTGAGATTTGTTCAGTTATCAAATTAGATTTGGATCGCAATTTAAGAGCTTCAAATGTAGCAATTACCTCAAGTTCGTGCTCTGGCTGACTTTACAGTACTTTGAGGAATTAGTGACAATAATGTCACATGAAAGCAATACTTTTGATTGAAAATATTATTCACGCGATTTATCTGACTCAATAATGAATTAAAATAAGAATGTAATTTAGAGAACGTATTAATCATTCACAGAAATTTCTCTTCATCGAAAAGGCCTTACTTGACACACGTGTTCGGCTCACTAATATTTTAATGCTGTCTTGGTGATTCATAGCGAAAACTTTCGCTAAGTACTTACATCCCCTTACAGCACATCAGTTTGATTAACTGGTATTTAACTGAAAATCTTATTTTAGCTCATGGCATGGACTTAAATTCTCACTCTTCAATGTTTCCCTGATATTTGAGATCCAGCTGAGACAAGGGTAGAGTTGAACCATATTTATATATTTAAACAAACTTCTACCTGCTAGCACGTGTACTGACGTCGAACAACTTAGAGTCCCATTAGATTTCTAAATAGATTCCTGTTCCACTGATATTTTCATTAAAGAAATAAACTAAAAATAACTTTTCTTGGAAAATGGCAGACACCAAACCAATGAAATTCGTTGTTGTTTTAGTTGTTTCGACAGAAACTCCGTGTTCTTTTCCTTACATTTGTGTATAACGTTCGTCGTTATTCTAATTTCAATTGGGTTACAATTTTTTGGATTACATCTTCCTGTTGATTGATCTTGAAATTAAGTTCTAATGAATATTACTTGTAGCGCTTGCTCGGTTCCTAAAGAAAATAAAGTGACGTCTTAATGGTAGATCGCGCAAGAATTTGAAGAAATTCTGATTTATCATATATAGTGGAGAAAATGCATGTAAAATATTATTGTGCTCCCAAGCATGTTTAATTGAATTATTTCTGTGTATCACATTCAAAAGGCACACTCATTTATGCACAATATACGAGTATTTTCTCCCCTCAACGGGGTCCGAAACTCCATAAATGATACGAACATTTTTTATCATTCAATCAAATTACATAATCACAAAGTAACATTTTTAATCGTAAACATATACCTTAAATATCATTCATATGTATCTTTTTTTCTCAACCTAACTGTTACGCAGCAATTTTAAATTCTTGACAGAGTCCAAAGAGTTCCCGTTACACGGACGTAGCTCAAGAAGCTGTCTCTGGTACGCGCGGCGAGCGCAGAAGCCCCCGCTCTGGAGGAAGTCAAGTCTCGTGGTGGCACGCCCGGCATCTCACTCGGCCCGGAAACTACCAGACTTGAGCAACTTCAGCAGACTGGCGGCTCGTTTAACTTTCACCAAGTTACTAAGAAACAGCCCTTGTGGTGCGTACGTCTGTATGGTGTTGTGGTACCTGTCGGTCTCGATGCTCGCGCGCAGCAGTGGCAAGGCGTGTGGCAGCGTTCATTGGGAGTTTTTTTCAACCGCGGGCCCACTGAGGAGCGCGTGTTGTTCTTATTGCTTCGCACGCTGGATGGACGAGAGACTACACTCAACAGGCATATGAGAAACAATGTATATCAAAATCGGCTGTTTTTTAACTCATGTTTAACAAGCGTAGAGGAAATTAGTTTTGAACTTCAAAAGAAACGTATGAATTTTCACCCTGTTTCTTTCGTGTTTACTGGTGTTCGTATATTCTTTCATTTGCTTTTCTGGTAGCCATATAAACTATGTCCACGTCATCCGGTATCACTTTCCTCTTAATTGCTTTTGAACGGTAATTTTTTGAACAGAAAAACACAGGTTAAACGACAGAAACCGTTTTCAACAACGCGTTAATGATGATACGTGAAGGTTTAAGTTATTTTATTGATATTGAAAGCAATGAACTTTAAGGCAATAAACAAAGCAATAGTGGCCGCTCGATCTCTACCACCTTCTCGGAGGAGAAGAAGAGGTGATGGTGGGGATGTAGTACACGGAGCTGGAGAAGAGCTGCGTGCACCAGCGTCTCCAAAGGGTAAAATGAAAAAATATTGTCGCAGCTCCAAGGGTCAGACACCGCGAGTTTCTTATGACTCTCCGGGCTGCCTCATAATTACGATGAAGTATGCCTTAGTGTCTCCAGTTTGGCCCCCGGCACTTCAAATAATTACTATTCTCGATACTGCTATCTTTTTCTGACGATCATCTTAGTTGTATTTTTGTGGCTGCTGTAATTTAGACCTAAAAAGGACCTCCGCCAAGGCACGGCTAGGGGCCTACCCAGCTGTAATCGAAATTCCAGGCTTCATTGGACAGTGCAAAAATGAGCTTTTGTTTTGGCCACAAAGTTACGAATCATTCTCCTCGGTATAATCGGCAGCGCAAAAACCATTTTCTGTCTGTGTGGAAGGCCACAACGTATCTCATTTGTTTGGAAAACTGAATGTTACTCTGGTGACAAAACCTCGAAGATTTTAAAGGCAAACACCGGAAAGCTTTTTATCAGAAATTTGGCGTGTTGTTAAATTTTGAACCACGTCTTAGACGCTGAAGTAATCAAGATTCACGTAAAAACAGCTCTGAAATTAATGGTTCATCTTTAACCTTCGTGGTCTAAATGTTCCAAATTGTGATTTTACTTGCCTCGAGATGTTAAAATATCCTGTTAAATATCATACAATTTAAGCAGGTTATACTTTGAAGAACGACAAAGGCAAAAAGGTTTTTCTTTAGAGTCCATAGCATTAGAAGTAATTTATATCTTTCTTTCAAAATGGAGCAAAGTTTGTCAAAATTTTTGAAATGAGAAAAACAAAATAATTCATTTGTACGGTAGTGTTTGAGAAACTCTCATGAGAATATTATGTGAAATATGAATGCATAACAGCTGAGTGAGCAGTGAAATGATCTTTAATGAATGCGCAATTAAAAAACTTAGGAATTTTTCCACTGATTACACATCGAGCAGTACCAACCATGACTTTACTCTTTGACTGCTGCTGGGACGAGGAGCAAGATGAACCAACTCACTAGAATAGAGGCTCAAGCCTGTATTTTTGTCATAACTTGGATTAAATTTCATGGTTCATCAGCAAGAAGACGAGGTATCTGTACAACTTTTCGTGGAAATTTCAAGGCTAATCTCGTTCTATTATGTTCGGACATTCTATCCTATTATCGAAGTTTTTGTTCAAAAATTTAGATTTTGGAGAGAAGTTGCTTCAAGAAACTACTTCACTATCATGAGGGCTCAGTTAGAATAAGTTGAACAGAATTCTGGAACAAGTGACCTGCAAAACTTGGTTAAAAGTCAATTTCAATGACATCAATTTTTTCCGAGTGCGCGAAAAATTTAAAATAACCTAGCCATTTTTCCAATGAAATATTGAAACATTAATTACAGATGAAGAGTTATTGATTAAAGATGAAATTGGTATCATTAGGTTATAAGCCATTTTTTATGTCATCAGTTGGTTACACCAATATAGAAGGTTCAACTTGAAAACTCATAAAATTCATGGATCAGCTGACGCTGTGCACCGAATTTCAGTTCATCGAACTACTGCAAGGGTTTCTCTATTTATTAAAGTCATATTTCCGAGCCAAGCTTTCATCGGATGTTCTCATAAAGTTCAGCTGTCACAAGAGCTTATCAGAGTTTAAAGTTCCCGATCAATTCATCCCCACAAAACACTGTCCTGGAACTGAATTTGGTCGCACTACCGTAATTAATTGTCAAAGACGACTTTTTGTGAGGCAGCCTTCCCATTTGCAATTCGTAGCGGATCATCACCCAAGAATGTGGCTTTGGTGACCAATCTGACGTTCTTTTGGCTCTTGGGCTTCAGCTTACGTCTTACGATCCTCACCTATGCTAGCGGTCCAATAACTTACTTCAAAAGACGAAGAGGAAGAAAAGTTTTGCAGTTCTAGGATGGGGCTTTAAATTATGAATTTAGCGCACTCTAGGTCTCGTGACAGGGTACCAGTTGATAGTTTTTACTTTTTCTCGTGGTTCCAGAAATTGAACTACTCATCATGGTTCCATTTTGCAAGTGGAATCACAAGGTTTTAAAAAATTAAACAAAAAAATTCGTAGATAAATTCTTTATGAAATGCACTTCATCAGGTACTGTGAAAATAACTGCAGATAGTTTCCTCTTCTGGAGTGAATGAGTTCAAAAACAACTCGTGCATAGCACATGTGGCTATTCCTTCTTTTGATTGAGCGTTATTATGATTTTTAACTAATATAAACAAGGTTTACCTATTCTACAAAATTGCTAAATAAGAAAATGAGAAAAAAGATCTGCGAATATTAATAACAACGCATTTTCAAAGGGCACGTTTAAAGTATGACTTGATATTCTTGGTATTTCACTATTCTACGAAGAGCTGGGTATTGTACGCATTGAAACCAAACCCGGAAAGTTGAAATTTCCATCTCAGACTAAAAGCGGACGAATTTGTCCTCAGAAGATTTTGTCAGTTAGAGGCATGTCTCTAAAAACAGCATAAAACTTCTCTGAAAAGTAAATGCTGTGTTAGTGAAGATAAGGCAATCAACTGCAGTTATGCAAGGACTCAAATTAAAGTGCGATCACCTCATCAGAGTTATCTCGGTAAACTTGGAGCTTATCCCTCTTTTTTTCTCGAGCACTGGAACAGGGGGCTTAACAGATTCACTAACATTCTTTCAATCATGGCCATTTTCAACTAAGAATTACGCCGTTAATCAAAATAACTATTTCAAAAAGGTTACTTTTATGATATTGTGACATAATTGGTTAAAGTGCTACAATGGTCTAGCAAAACTCGAAGTGAACATGTTAAAAAGACGTAGTGAAAGCCCTGTTTCAGAAAATTTTAACTGTGATCTAAAAGTTTGAAGACAGTTGAGATTGCATGATCAGATGGACATGAAATATGAGTATTAGGAATTTGAGATACCAAAGGTGTGTGATTTTCAATTTACTTTTTAGTTTGGCGCGTTTGCAGTAGAAAAGACACGATGGGGTATATTAGTTGAACAGGTATGGTTTTGACCTAAGCATGATGGCTGTAATCTCATTTTCATTTGCAATATACGCCAAAAATACATTTAAGTTTACCTCAAAGTGAAATTGCATGTGGAAGAGTGACAACCTGGAATGAAGGGAAGAACTGCCTGCGGGAGGTGAGATTTTCGGAGAAAAATTCGGCAAATTGTTTTAAAACGAGAACTATTTAGAAACCAAGCGACATACCTCGAAAAAACAAATAGAAAAGTCAAGACTAACTCGGGTCGGAGAAAATGGTACAGCGGTCTCGGTACCTCAGTCCCAGCGAATAACAGAGCAGCGTCGGCAGGGGGATTGTCCCCAACAAGCGCGACGGCAGTCGGCGTCTCAGCTACAGCAGGACTCTTTTAATGACACCGACTGGAGGCATCTGGACGGCATCTGCTGCGACAGGTGCCCTGGTGCTTACATCACATGGGAGCATTCCGCTCTGCAGCGCGTCTCCTCAGCTCACACGCGACTCAAACGATAGCTAAATTTAACCGACTTATATGACAAATATTTCATGCTAATAAAGTCTGAAAATATCCATAAACAGTTGTACAGGAAGAGCAGAGCAGTGTACGGACACTGATTGCAACTTCAGTAAAGATGCCTCTTGAAGGCGGGCAAAAATGTCGGGTTCATCTTGTTTAATAGACGAGTAAAATTGTTTCGGTTTGAAAGTGTTTGCTAAAACGTATTTTTCACTAAGCACATATATTAAGAGAATACTTATAGCCTGCAGGTGCTGATAGTATGATTTAAAGTATACATGGAAGAATTTTCACAAATGGATAAAAAGAGAGCTATGGCTTCTACCAAACACCACACAGATGATCAACGTTGGCAAGATTTGCCAAATTCATTTCTATTGAGGCATGTGTTCACTCGTCTCAAAATAATTAAAAGAATGAAACAGTACATCCATGCTGAATTCATGCAATAATTATTCTACAGTACCTGGACTTCATTTCTCTCACAACACAGCTTTGATTTTAATTTACTCACGCAAAGGCACAGTGAAGTTCAACAGCGAAGAAATAGAACATTTTTTGACTTCATGGAGGAGTTTCGCAGTCACAAAGAAATTAAAGAATACGAAATGATGTAGCCTTAACAACTCGTTTCCCTACACCTGCCTGCCAAGGCCTCATACCAAGAGACTTCTATGGGCAACAGCAAGTGATCCATTTTAATTCTTCGCTTTTTTTAGATGCAACTCTGCAGTGATTGACAATCATGGATCTTTGAAATCAGATTCAAAAAATTTGTCACTGCATTCTAAGATTCAAGCGCGTCGCTCACTGTTCACCGTAGGTTATACGGGAATACTAATAAATAATTTCAGAAGACAACAAAACAACAAACATCGGCATCTTAGGATGCTTTATTTCCAATCAAGCCTGATACATATGATCTTAAGCATTGGTTTTTCAAATGTCTTATAACTAACACTATATATAGGACACCATGACGGTTCCCCCGTGAAGCCGGTACCCATTTCCGACACCTGGGTTGAGTGGGGTATTGTGCTTGAGCTCTTCCCTTATACCCAACGGGGAAAATCGCCGCGCCAGTGCCGGGATACGAACCCGGGCCTCCAACATGCAAGGCCGATCCCTTAACCACTGTACCACTGCAATTTCTGAAGCAATAAAGCTTCAGATCAACCGCAAGCAAAAATGGCAGCCACATAACAGTTCAGCGGCTACAAAAGGATTTACATGTAGCACTTTTATTTATTTTATTATTTTTATTTTATATTTTCATTTATTTTTATTTTTCAAAAAATTCTCAGTTACCTTACTCATTGATTAAAAACTTTCTTCAACTTTGACTGCTGAGTAAACACAGGAATGAATTTTTTACGATGATTTCCCCATGCCATTTGCTTTTTGAAGTGATGAGAGTTGTTTCTAATGAGTAAAAAAATTTGAAAATCACGTGGATAGTATTTTGGTCATTCATCGTCATTTACAGCTATCAAAGAAAATCACGAATTATTTAACTTCGAAATCTTTGTTTGTTGGTGGATATTTCTGGTTCATGATGTGTCGGTAGTCACAAAATTAAAGATCCGAAGAATAATTTTTTAGCATACTCAATAACTGAATTTTCACATTTGAATAGCTCAGTAAACCCACTGACTTGTAAAAGTAAAGCCCATAAGATAAATGAAGAAGTTATGCGTTAATGATATTATTTAAAATAGTTCATAATAAACTTTTACTAGCTTGGTGAGCAACACTTAAATTGGCGGTTGGGACAAATAAAAAAGACAAATTTACGTGGTCCTTTTTCATAATTTGTTTTATTGAACCAGTGATAATGCGCTTTAGCATAGTCCAGTTATGAAACATCATACCTGGTCGATTGCTTAAATAGATTAGTACTTAGGGGCGTGTTATTAGCAGATGGTTTTTCAAAACTTAAATTTTGAATGATAAACCTATATGAAACACGCTAAAGTGTTGATTGTGATCGAAGTTCTTTTGAACGAGACGACGAACTGCAATGTTTCGTCCCCATGGTAACTTTCCGCGTTTTCCTACGTGGGTTCCTGAACAGGATGAGACTGAGCGGAGGGAAGCGGCATAGGGTCTGGTGCCGGTCATGTGTGGTCGATTGTTAGCACAGGTCTAAAAAGTGACCGCCGAGAGCATCTCAAAAGGGGCCTTAGAAGAAGCGGGGATGACGGCACCTCAGTCCAGGGGTGTCATTAAGCTGCAATTAGACCACAAATAGGCCACCAGCAGGAAATTAATTACCCCACTCGAAAGCGATGGACGCCCAGATTAGGTCCAACTCCAAAGAAAGGGACCAGCGGCTTAACTCATGAAGGGAAACATCTCTGAAAAATAATGAAAGTCCGCTCGGCCACGCGTTCGGTAATTGCCCTCCATGACTTCTTTTTTTCTTCTCGGTGAATTACGGGTTCCTGATCTTCAAATTATATCATGGCTCTTGAATATGATCTTTTTGAGTTCATCATCCTCATAAAAATATTTAAACCGAGCAGAACTCGTGCATTCAGCTACTACTGCATGAAGATGAAGACATGAAAGTCAAATGATAAAAACAACAAAAGTTAGAATGTAAACGTTTCAAAAATAATCTTCCTGAAAATAACATTCCTGCTTGATATTATACATTTTGACATAACATCATGAGGTTGTATGCAAAAAATTAGCTAAGAACTAGGAAACTTGGTCCGAATAGTTTATGGGACCTTTCACTCTGCAACTCTGAAATTTTTGCATTACTGCATGCTCTCGCGCCTTCATTTCCACATGACGATTATAATGACCTTGACGTAGCACATGAGAGGGTTTCTGTTGCCATGTGTACACTGGATAAGTGTTGGCATTTATTTATCGATGGATTCTAAAAGGATAATCGATTCGTTCTGAAAAGCATTCCCAAGTTTTTTGCGTACGACTTGAGCTCTTTCACGAATCTCAAACTTGAGAATCGTTTCACATCAATGCTAACAACCAAGTAAAATATTATCACAACGCAGAACACGAATTTCACATTACTCATTATTTTGTATTTCACGCTCATATCCTGTGTATTCGAAACCAAGTTCAACAATCATCCAAGCAGCCAGATCAGTGATGTCTGATAAGTTGAATTCCCCTATATTAAATCACACAATACTAATTAAAGAACTATGTGCAAACGTAATTCATGAGATGACGCTATTTCCTGCCTAATAAAATCAAATGAAAGATGATTACCGCCTTAAATCTGCATCGCAGGCGTGACCGATGAGAGGAATTGGGCGGCGGGTGCTGCCGCTGCCACCGGTCCGGGAGGGCGACTTCTGACCGTAAAGCTGTCGGTCGACCTCGGCATGCAGGGCTCACGGCGACCATGTCGACGGCCTCTACGCAACCAAGCCGAAAATCTTCAACAGTCGTTTTCCGATTCCTTTTCCAACTTCTCAACTCTACGAAATATTTCAGGTTCTTCACGCGTTAAAATAAGAAGGAAATAACTCAAAGTTGTTTTACTACACCATTGTCAATCGTTAAAACGTTTCGATGAAACTTTCATCTTCAGGCTGAAAAATGAAGCAGACCTTGTTTTTATACAGTCACATTGATAAAAATTGGAATCGATTGTTCAAGCAAAATTAGCTAGTCTGTTGACGATCAATATTGAGTACAAAAATTACACCTAACCAGTCGGTTTTTTAATTATATAACATCATCTCATACGAATGGTAACCCATTCAAATGAAAATAATCTCCAAGCACTCTCGGTCAAATTTCATTTTCATTGAATTACCGGGACTAGTTTTTGTCCGTTCAAGTCGAGGTTTGCAACATATACGATGATGTATTGCTCGAAGATCGGCTGTATAGGTAAAAAATTCTCCTCGTTTTTTTATTTCTAACATACATAAACGGAATTTAAGAAATCATAACCTCAAAATTTAAAAGTCAAACTTGGCATTGGAGGCGTTAACAAAATTGTATTGTAAGAACTTCGGGATCATTTTTTCTCCGCATTTCACGCCACGTGCTGAGCTACAGTTGACTCTAGCATAAGCTCGAGAAGCCAAGCTGTCTGGGCTTTCCATGCGTGCAGTCGCGTTCTTTCTTGGCAGCCTCGGCTTACTGGGAGCCTTCGGTCAGCTCTCCTCGAGGTCACGGGCAGGTGAACACCGAGTGACGAAGCTCGACGTGTTGCATTTTCATTATTATTAGCGTTTTTAAAATTATCATCGTTTTGCGCATTTCAACGGTGAACGCCAGCAACTTTGTTGTTTGATTATCATGGGACTTTTACCTTATTTGAATTTAAAGCAATAATCTGCTGTTATTTCCGCTTTCTTTTAGGGACGAGTAGTAAAACTATTGTAAGAGATTAGAAATTGTTATTCTCATTTTAGAAGATATTCTCATTCTGTTCTGAATGAATAGAATGATTTTTACAACAATAGCATTAACCTGTCAACTTACTTATTCCACTGAATTTCGTTTGCATGTATTTCTGTGAGATACTCTGAAACATAATCGAGAACTCTAAACAAAATTCCCATATACTGACAAGCAAAATCTCAGATGACTAAACCCCAATTCACATTCATTAAGGAAGCATTCTACGAAGGCCATGAGTAACATTTCCAGGCACCTACAAAATTTACTGATACATTACAATGCCGTACATGATGAGGTTATTTCAGGATGTTCATTTTTCAAGAAAGTGCTAGACAAGGTTTCTGAGATCAGTGCCAGTAATCTGGTCAATCGAGCGTCAAATCTCCCTGTTTCAAACGTAGCGTGTGAGCCAAGTCTGTATTCTGAGCCGTACAAGGGGACGGGTTGCTTTTTTAAGAAACCTTGGCCCACTGTGGAATGATGAGTGATTGTTCAGGTCCCTTTTTCCGTGCCCATTTGTTCAATTTCACAAGAACCAAAAAAAGTCATTTAAATTTGATGTAAAAATGAGCTTTTGATGAGAGTGGTGTCTAAATAAAGGCGATGTCAGAGGCAGGTTCAAGTTGTGCATCATCCATTCCCAAATTTTCATTTTTTGTGCATACCAGACCAGCAATATTTGGATGAGCTCATTCACGTCGTGAATATTCTTGAAAATGTCGTGAGGAAAAATTTCACGATGCTGGACTTCAAGCTGATCAAGAGAAAAAGTTTCTATTTTCAAACGGAACCCAATTAAACCTATTAAACCTATTGCTTTAACCTCTATAATGTCTTACTTTCAAAATTTTCGTAAGACTTGTTAGTGCCAATGGTGAGTTTTACCATTCGAAACTCAAAATAAGAAACCAATTATTTTTTCTGCTCTAATGTAACCCATTGACCAACTGAAAATCGATCACCCTCAATTTACATAATTTTTTATTATCTTAAATTACGAATACTGATTTTGACTTCCGGGATAAAATCATTACGTATACTGCGATCCATAATTTATCTGCCATACGAACAAAGGAATTGATAGCGATGTAAAGTTTGATAGTGGAGGTAGCTACGCACAGGACGCATTAATGATAGCTCTAGGACGCAACGCTTGCTTTCGCACCGCACGCGAACCATTCATTCTCCTCTGTGCGGTGAGAGGGAGAACGTTGTGGCTAAATTTAGCATATTCCCTTTTCGAATTACAATGACGTAGATTGTTCAAGGCAAAGGAGAGTTTTCGACACATGGAGCTGTGAAACGTTTATGTGAAAATCATGTTAGAGTAGTATAAAAGTTATAACATACTGTAGTTTCGACATCCAAAGTTTGAACGCACAATTCTAATTATATTTTGTACGAGTTTGGATCACCTCGTTTTTAGGTAAAATGAAAATAATCTAAATTTTGAGTAAACAAATTGTCTACGTCAAAAAATCACCGGTCATTCCAAGTACCGGACGGCCGAAGGCGAATAGTCACTCGTAAAAAACAACCTCGATTCTGCTCGCCAACGAGTGGTCAATCATCGCACCTTCAAATTGAAATGAATAATCGTACCTTGTCGAGGCTCAAAACCTTAGTAAAACACTAGGTGCCGCTATTCTGTAGATCGACAGCTGTATCGATAGCATGCGTCCAGTGTCATGCTTGAGGAGCCAGCGGCTGCTCTCGATAACTGCACTGAAAAAAATTAACATCTCAGATACCCAATACGTGGAATTAACATCTCAGATACCCAATACGCTTTCAACTAAGGGACTGGCTGTAGGAAATTCTCTAAATAATTTTCATACTATCACCAGATTTTTCGCAGAAGGCACAATACAATTATAGACTAAGATAATTGCATGTGAAAAACAACAAATAACTTTTCCCTGATGATGAATTTTGGGTCAGTCCCAGCGCATGCTTGGCCATTTGTTTGAAATCTTTAAATTTGTAAAACACTTTGAGAAATAATCACGTAATAGCTCACCTAAAATGCGCCATCTTTTGCCTTTGTGCTGACGTGGCACGAGTGTCGAGGAGAAGGAGCTGTCAAGTAGCATCTTTTCCAATGTGTAGAGAAACTTTTCCTTCAGAGATGACCTTTGTAATTTAAATATGAATTTCCAGTGTTGGTTAGAGCGGGATTTTATCTCACAAAAATTACGATTTTCATATTTTTGTGGTGAACACGAGTCAAAGACGACAACATTGGCGGAAACATTTGATTTTAGAGGTTATTCTCCATCATTGAAATTTTAACGTGCATAGGATACTAAGAGATAATAATTTAAGCATTACTAGTTGGGTAAATTCAGTTCAGAAGTCAATTCAAGTCCTTCCTTTTTAAACTTCAACCTTCTACACAGCCTCCCTTCTAACAACAATCTTCATTCCCCTATGTTCAGTGTTTTCATCCTCATGTAAAAAATTACATGTTATCTAGTTTGAAATGGCTTATGAGCCATTTTGGATAACGTTTGATGAATTCTGTATTTATCTTTTGCTTGTTTTCAGAGATTTTTCGAGAAAAAGAGCAACATCTGAAAGCACAACATCCGATAACGTAATGCGGATGTGGTGGTATTTCGCAATAAAAAAGGGAATCCGGAGTTTAGTCGCCTAAGTTAGATGCGGATGTGCATTGTAGAAGAAGGATAGCATTTTTGCGAAAGAAAAATTTGAATGCTTTGTTGCAGTTGTTCTCTAGGGTATTTGGTTTCGATGACTGGTCAACTTTAACCACAGATGTCGCGTTCTCTCTTTCTTGGGCTTGGGTTTTTGTGATAATAGATGTTCACAAATAATGCAAATGAATTCTGTGTTGAACAATCTGTTGTCTCGGGAAAAAAATTTACAAATGTTCAAACTTTCTGAATTTAAGCGGTTCATTTAGATGTTTTATCTGGAAAAATGAGGAAAATAAATTCATTTTGGGTCATTTTTGGTCCTCGTTGCGAACCAACGCGAGTGCTATAAGAAGGTCGCCTTCACAGATAACATGATTTCTTGCACTCGTCACCATTTCGAAATGGGACGATATTCTATGCTTCTCATTTTTAACTCGTACAAAGTTAATGATGAAAAAAATTGATAATAATTATCATGGCGAATCTTTTAATGGCGATCATCAAATAATTGAATGCCACACAGTCTTCGTCGTTAATGTTAGCGTATGAGTTCTCCTAGACTTCACCTCCAAGAAGTGAAGTTTAAGGTCCGGTTTTACAATAATTGGTGCTTAATTTCGTTAGCGAGCTACGAGTTTTGTTAGCAGTCTAGTGCCATGTTTTTTTTTGCTCGGACCTTTTGTTTCAAGGACGCGAGTTGTCGTCAAGGTGATATTTTCAAAAATCATTCGAAACTAATTCTTTACAGAGAGATCTTCGAGATTTTCTAGAACGTTAACCAATTTCAAGTGAGTTTAAGTGCCTCAAAGGCAGATGCCCAAATGAAAATTTGTTTCCTGAATTTCAATGTTCATTAAACTATTTTCAGTGGATCAAGTTCACTGACATCATAATCCACATGAAACCAAAGAGCAACATGACAATTTGAAATCAGCCGCAAGCCAAAAAGGAAAACAAGCTTGCTAGTTGGATTAATTTCAAATTTCTACGCCAAATATCAACCCATTTTAGAGAACGTGGATTCGTCGATATCCTCAAGGAAATGGGACATCGGTTTTAGTTTAAAGAAAATCCCGTACCGAAAAAGAGTAAAAACTCCTGAAAGTTGACTTTGTACTAATTTTTTTGTAATTTCGATGAGCTATAGATAATATGCTGCTACCGAAATTCAGAAACAGTATCGTACCAGGCGATGTCCAGAAGACCAGAACAAGCAGGAGAGAGGCAGGCAACACGGTAGCCGCCCAAACTTTGGCTATCCTTGAACGCAAAGTCTGTGAGGGCGAAGGCCTGTCCACTGCCATTACCAGGGAGTTTTTGCCCGACGGATACATTGTCTCCGAGTGTGCAATTACCGGCTTTGAACATGAGCCGCCAGCCATATCTCACTGATGTCGATGGCATTTGTTAGAAATCCTGATAAATTAGACCCTAGATATCATGCAAAATACAAGGGTGCTCTCACTGCAGGGATAGATTTGATCATCGCGTGCATCGATCAAAAGGTTCAAAAAGGAGAAGAAATTCTGTGCGTTATGGGTTGCCGAAGAATAATGAGATTCTTTGACACCATAACTCTTGGTAAGCCCTGAGGAAGAGTTCGCTCGTAAATTCAGTGTTTCATCTGTGGCAGGTGAAACAAATAATGATCGCAAATACCATGCATTTGCAATCACTTTACCGATATTCTGCTTTTCAGAGAAGATGAAGCTCAAGTTCGACGAACGCACCAGAATGAGACTGAACGAAGAAGAATGGAGACGTTTCGACTTGGGTGGCTGCTAGAAGTACGACAGATGGCACTGTATTGCTCTGCCCTTTACCATCCTCTCATTTTCATACCATACTTCAAGTATACTTGTTTATGACCAAAAAAATTCTTAATTGTTCGTTTTTATCTTGTCGAGCCTGTTAGAAATTCTCAAGTAGCAGTCATATTAGCTAGTGTTTGTACTCAAACAATCTTTATAAATAAATATTTCAGGTAATCTCATTGTGTTTCTGATAATTTAGATTTCGAATTACCGCATAGGTTGAGTTTTCCTAGAGGCATCTTACTAAATTTAATTCCACTATCTGTATTGCGTTCATCTAAGAGGTATAGGCTTCTGTTGAATTTGAAGAAAAAAGAAATCCGGTGGAGCCTAAAGGCGAAAATTGACGATAAACAAAGAGATCTAGAAGCACACTAGTGATTCATCAGCACTTTAGAGACCCATTAACATACTAGAGATCCACCAGCACACTAATTATCCTGCAGGCAACACTTGAACCTAGAAGTACACTAAGGACCCAGTATAACACAGAGTATCCACCAGTACACTAGTGATCGAGTAGTACAGTAGGAATCCAACAGCATCCTGGAGATCCAGTTGTACAGGGTGGCGCATAAGTAACGCACCATTTTGAAGGTAAATTTTAATGATTTATTACCGCAATAAACACTGGGTATCTGTAGACAAGATACGACATGTAAATAGACTTTAAGAGTTCCTCTATCGTTTGCAATTAACCCTATCGTTATTCCTTTCATAGTTTATTCATTATTAATTTTTTAAAAGGGTGCGTTACTTATGCGCCACCCTGTACGTTGGAGCTCCATACCACTTTAAATATTCTGAAATACGCTCGTGTTCCAGCAGCGCTACAGATCCATCATTACAATTATAGTGATAAAATAATTCACCATCAATGGGTGCGACATATGAAACTTTGACGTTCGTCGTCTCCTCAGCTGATAAAATTGTGTGATGACGACCAGGAATCGTGATGGCATGAGCTTGCCTCTGATCTGCACTGTATTATTTCCGTGAATGTGCTTGGCATTGTTCCAACTCATCCTAAAGAAAACATGACGATACTTTTTGCATTTATAGTCAGGCCTCCTGAAAAACAAATTGTAGAAAATTCATTTGGAACTGTATATTTAGACTTAATGACTGAGAGCGAGTGTCTACCTTGTTTCAGCTGTAGCGCTGCTGCAAGGTGTTTTCTAAAACATTTAAATAAATCATTTCAGTATTTTTTGGTGTTATAGAGAACATTAGAACACCCGAAAGTCATTTGCTATTCGTTTTCAAGTTCTGTCTCTTTGGGCGAAGGGTGTATAATTTTATAGCAGTGTTGGAATTGCTAAAACAATTTCACGTTTCCCAAAAAGTCATCGAAGCTCACTACCTAGAAACCCAACCAGTCTTAATTGAAATATTCGCAAAAATAAAAAAATTCAAGCAGTAGTCTAAACTTGTCAAACTGATTAAAATCCCACAGTCGAGAGAACTGCGAGGCTCAGATTAACTGTTCTCATAGTTCTGCGGATAACGCTATATTATATGAGGTACAATGACGTCGTCGACTCCTAGTACAAACACGCTTCTCGTATTCAAATGCATGTCATAGTCCAGCACAGTTACGTGGAAATTGAAAATTAACCCTAGGCAAGCATGGTATCTTCCGAGAAATGTAAAATAACCCATTGGTTATGGAAGATGCATTTGCACAATGTTGCGTGTGTCTATGAGTGAGCTCTGTTTAAATTCTCTGAACACATTAATTGCAGAGCAAGCCTGGTCAATCAAAACATGCAGCTATAAAATCCCCCAAAGAATGCGCTTGATTGTTTTTTTCCTCTGTACCACATTGACTCTGTTAATTAATACCTTTACAGTAGTACCATTTTCAAAAGTAAGAGGTAGAGAAAAAACATTGAAAAAGTTTCACTCAACTTTGCACAATAACTTGAATCTCCTTATTAAAATTATTTCTAAAAAAACGATATAAAAAATTCGTTACTTTAGTTCACCAAAAATTATGTTTGGTAAAATTACCTCAGAGATGATGGGAAGTTTGAAAACGATGCGTTATTTTGTTGCGACAACGTCTAGAAAAATTTCATTTGGCTCGAGAGATAATTAATAAAGAACAATCCCATCATTGATCACAATGGCTTAAGTTAGATATCAACGTTTGTATTAGTTAACGGACAGCATCAGTTTCTAATAACCACCTATATGAAAAAGATTTTTCAAATCTAGCTTCGGCTTTTCCTTTCAGAAAATGGTGCAAGGCTTACTGCGTATTTCACTCTATTACACTCACAGACAATTGCTATTTCACAGAGAACATCTCTAATACTCAATTTCTCTACAGAGAGAATGTTATATATAAACCACGACATGATTATTCGATGTTACGAAATTTCCATCTTTAAGAATTTTTGACATTTCACATACTGACATAGCTTATACAAAGATAGTTTCAAAATTTCTAAAGCAAGAATTGAACTAAAAGTCCTTTAAGTAAGAAGAGAATGATGTTTGGGTCAGTGTCACAGACAGATTGATGCAGACAGGAGAGTGATCCTCGTAAGAAATATACTCGTAAGAGAGAATCTCGCAAGAATGATACTTGTAGGAGTGATACTTGTAAGAGTGACCCTCGTAAGAGAGATACTCGTAAGATAGATACTCGTAAGAGTGTTAATCGTAAAAGAGAATCTCGTAAAAGAGAATCTCGTAAGAAAGAATCTCGTGAGAAAGAATCTCGTAAGAGTGATACTCGTAGGAGTGATACTCGTAGGAGCGATACTCGTAGGAGTGATACTTATGGTTTGGTGGCTCAGCTTTGGAGACTGCAGCTGGTCGAACGTGTGCTGTTTTCGTGGTCATTGCAAAAGTTTATGTAAAAATTACTGCATATCTTCTATAAGAGATACAGTGAAAAAAATTTGAACTGTTTTTGCATAAATACACTTTTTCTCGAAATTTTGTTTTCTGAAAACTTATGATCAAATCTTCCTCCCATTATCTAAAGAAAAGAAGGCCCTCATCTTCTCCAGAGCATAACCCTCTAAATTACAGTAGTTGAGTTTCGTAAGAGTGGGAGTTTGAGCTACACCTTCTCCCACTGTCAAATTTTTCAATGAAAATCCACGAAATGATTGTTAAGACTTTCATACAAAGTAGTTCTTTTCTGATATCCGCAATTTGTAATGCGTTTTTGGAGAGCCGTTGTTTAAGTATGTGGCGGCCATTTTAAGCAATTGAGAAAAAATTAGAAGGCAGACGTCAATTTCTTTTGCTTCGATTGCATAGTCTTTCTTACTGAACTGACTTAAACATATGATCAAATATTTGCCCAACTCTTCATTTTGTTCACAGTAATGAACATTGAACCCTCAGGCGAGGTTAGAACCTATTTTTTGTAGAAAAAGGTAAACTTTTTCATGGATCGATTTTTTTTCACGGTATCAGTTTCATCAGTTTCATCTCAGAATTTTTAGATTTGAAGCAAGATTATTAAACCTTCTTCCCACTAATAGCAAATTGATTTGAGCTTTGAACTTTGATGTAGCGAATCCCTCGAAGTACCCCTTCAAGCCTCAAAGGTGATACTTTACTTCTACCATATATAGCAAGCTTGGAGACAACCGAAATGTTGGCAGTTTTTATGGTGAGCTCGTTTTGAGAATAGACTGAGCACTTGCTCCCCGTAATGTTCGTTAATAAGCGTTGCGTCGCTCGATTAGGGCTCAGCTCAGCGAGCGACAACGCGGGCCTCCTGCGTATACGCTCTCATTGGACGTCGTGCATGTGTTGTCCTAGAATACTCCACCTCCGTTCTTGTCTTTTCTGAGCAATAAAACATTCTAGTTCTCTCGTGTAACTAGAACTATAGAAAGGTCCACTGTGAGCAGGTTTGTCTTGCTCCGTGTAGGGAAGTGGTTTGTGCTGCGCTAGTCTCGAAAATCAAATAGGGAAGAGGAATTGAGGGAGTGAAATGGTTTGCCTCAGAAGGTGCTACCAAAAAACGCGGAAGGGAAATTCACTAGCATGAAATACAAAGACAATGGAGGTTCATATTTTATTTAGACAAATGCGACTAATTCTGAGTGTATGTAATTAAGAAGTTTAACTAACTCATTTTTAAATCAAATAGGTGCTGCGTTAGAAGGCAATAAAGTTACAATGCAAATACCCGAAAGGAATAGGCCATAAAACCGTTAAACCTTTAAACACTTTCGTACAAGATTAGCATTCCCTTAAATAATTCAGCACATATTCTGCTCGGTTCTATGCGAAAGGTACGTGTATTCTGCTCTGTTGAGAAAATTGCTTTGCGATGTCCTCAAATCATTGTTTTGCGCAGGTGCCACACGTGCTGGAGTGCCACACGTACTACATTGTTTTGCCACACGTACGGTCGCGCTGCACTGCCGTGACCACTAGACTTCGGGGTACTCGGGGTACAAATTCAAGCCAACTAACTCAAATTCCATGTTAAAAATTAAAGTAATTGCTGCAGATCAGCATTTGAAATAAACGTCATTTCGGAAAAAATTCATTGAAAAATTTCGGAGTCATTTCGGAAAATTTTTTTTGAAAAATAAAAAATGTGAGTTAGCTGCTCGAGTGGGTTGTGATAGTGGAGCTCTTGATGATGAAGCTTCTGTCTGCGTGGGATTTACAATTTAAATCCTCAAATTTTACAGGATCTCTTACCTAAAATTAATGTTCAACGTGAATTCAGGTAGGTTAAAAGAATGAAGCTTGGTTTTGACAATTCACATTACTTGCATTCAATTTGTAGTGAGAGTTTGCATTCAGATTATTTGCAAATAATATGCAGTGAAAATCTCAAAAATTAAATTTAACACATGATACGAGAACTCATTTTGATCTTTGTTTTACTCAATTTCATTCCCAAGATCTCACAGTTCAATCTTCTTGTAGTGTCTTCATTCCTTCACAATTCTATTGCAAGTACCGAAAGGTGCTCGAAAGGTTGTTTATTGAATATCTTCAACACCTCAGTTAATTGTTCGAGAAAGTGGTCGCTGGTGACACTTTCTGGTGAAAGCCGTAACCTTCTTGATTTGTTTGATATGGAGTTAGTGTACATTCGACCTCGATTTCAATTTTTTGTTTTTGCTTCGTATTTGAAGTCACTCAAAACAAATATCTTCCGTGTTTCCTGCTGTATTTTGACTTAAATGAAAAATGCTGCTGTTACACATTCCCTTGAACATGACACTAAATAAAATGAGCACAAAGGTGGCCTAATTTTATTATTTCGATAAGTTGTTAAAGTATTGCCAATGTTTTTATAGTGCACATTGAAAATTGAAACTGAGCTTGACTGAATAAAATATTCAATACAACCAGCTTATTAAATCCAATTCAATTCATGCGACCTATTTTTAAGATCAGCTTTATCAAATTATGCATGATAACATGGTAGCTATACGCTAATGACAAAATATTGAATCATTTTTCAAATTTTCTTGTGAGGGTGCTTTCCATCTGCCAGTCCATGGGCTGGATATTGGAGAGCAAAGTGACACAGAAGTGAGGTTCAGCGATGCGTCGGAATATTACACTGAAACAGCCACCATTTTGTTGTATTGTGTTGCGTGTAACTACTGCAATTTGTTTGAAAAACATGATCTCATGTAACTTCAAAGATCTGTCCAACATTTACAACAAGTTAAAAGGGTCGCCAGTGTAAAAATTATTCAGTTTAATGAAAATGAAGGATATCTGGAGGCAACATCGCAGTGCTATGTTTTTTAGTGGACTGCCTTGGACTGCCTACATTGTAACTGATCTTAGAGACTGTAAACGTTGCTGATAAATGTATTACTGCTACCTACATTAACCACTATTACAAAAGTTCAAAATCACTATTGTACTACCTATCTCTGTCTGAGTCTTCTTTAAAACTTAAGTCGCATAAAGTAGATAGCCCATCAGAGTAAAAACTCATGTGGGACCTTTATGTGATTATGTGATGAAAAAATGAGACCTTTTTTTTCACTTTCACTGGAAAAATAATCTACTGTTCATCTCCAGAATTGTTAAATTGAAATAGATTCATTTATATTTTCCACCGAGTGTTCCACAAAATTTTCCCCTTGTTTCTTCAGCAAGTCCGATCACCAAACACGAAAACAATCAGATGAATCTGTCGGGGAGAGATGTCAGAAATAATGTGACAATATAATTTAAATTCATATTCAAAATTACGAGTACTCACTTTTCTAAACAATAGAAATTCAAGCAGGAAAATATAATTAAAAATAATCAGCGTTAAAAATAATCGAGTGCTTCCCAACCACCTATGCTGAAAATGCTCGCGAATACTGTACAGTGAATACATTAATCAAGGAAAACTAGCTCTGCCTTGGGAATGCGAATTCAAATTAGCTTCTCGTTTGTCTGGAGTGAGTGTTCACAGGGCAGGGAGCCAGAGTGCGGCACTCGGTGCAAAGCAGGCGTCAGCGGCCACGCAGAATGTGGTCCGAAGTGCCCGGCGCATTGCATGCCTAGTCCAAGTGATAACTTTGATTGTCTCGGACGATAGCACAGGATAATGCATCAAATATTTTGGCGGGAAACTTCGCAGGCGCCAGGCCTTCATTTCTCATAGAAGTTGGTCCTAAATATGAAAGAGAGATGGCTTCAGATCCTACACTATTCGCCATCGCTAGCTAATAGATGGGCTCTGCTCGACGCCGCCTCTAAAGAAGCTCATTTGAAGGAGCTTCGTTGTGGTCTCATTTTCTTAAAGAAATAAGCCGCAAGGGGTGACTGTAATGGTCTTTTGAAGCGAACTCTGAGGAGGCTGAGTGACTCAGCAGCATCTCCAGCCTGCCGTACTTTGAAGCTGTCGCACCGCATTCCTCAACTTCGAAAATGCCATTAAAGTATTGTCTGAGCTGCCCTCCATTGGACCCTCTATGGAATCGTACAAGATTTCCCTGCTCTAAAGACAAATCTATTACAAATAGCCCTCATGGAAGCAATCTTTGCACTTCTATGAGAAGTAATTGTTTACGCGATCAAATCACCAAAAACTGATTTCCGCGACGACTACGGATGACTGTCTTACATTATTTGAGGTAAATTTCCGTGGAGCATGATCAGATTGATCATCCTGAAGTCTTTGAATGAATTACATTTTTTAATTCTGAATTAAAAAGGGCATAAATTTGTCAATTGATGGGGAGATTTGAACGATAACACAAGTGCCATGCAATTTTGTAGTTCAGTGTGCAAGATCACTGCCAAAAACAAAGTACCAGCTCCAATTGTGGGTCCTGTACACATTGTACTGGAGAACCCGTTGATTTCAAATTCAGCTGCAAGGTCTGAGGTTAACCAACTTGCTGAAATGTTTCTTGCTTTTTAATAGACTGTTAAATTCCATGAACTGCTGCAATTGTTCTCAATTTGTGTCCTCGTAGTAAAAACTTAAAATGATCACTAACATGTAGAGAGTAGTAGGGACATTTCAAAAATATTTACACATATGAGAGGAAAATAGTCAATTACACAACATTTATTTAAACAAACTAATTCTGTGTTAGTTAATTAGCATTAGAATTTCTGTTCCAAAGTATTTCATTCTAATACCAAATACGCTTAGGTTTTAGAAAAAAAACGGGACAACCTAAATGAATTTTAAAATAATTTTTTGCTTGACTAATTTAGTTTTCTCTTGATTTGAAAAGTTGTTATGCAATTTTCATTTTTAGTTACCTAAGACCATCACTTAACTTAACACCATCTAACTCATTTTCTAAAATATTAACAAGGATAATCCATATCGAACGTTCACAATCCGAAAACGTTGTACCTAAAACAAAGTGTGATGACCCACTTCTCCTTTCACATAGATATTAACTATCGTTAACATCAGATAGTAGTTCTATTCGTTTTTCTCAAGAAATTAGCCGTAAGCACAGAACAGTCGCGATTCTTCATTAGTTATTAAAATCATTTCGAGAATTCTCACATATCCCTTTTACCGCCCCGTAGAAACAAGGCAATTCAAAATGACATAATGGCTCGATTGTTCATCTCTAAACGAAACATCTATTTAAACATATCATTACGTTTCGCTCACTCATCCTTGAAAAATGAAAGTGGAGCGTAATATAGTGGCTTGTTTGCCTATCTATCTGAAATGAATAAAACATCACATGGGAACCGAGCGAACGAGGTCCTGAGATCGCACAAGAACGGAGCCACAGATCGTGTTTTGACGCCCGTCTAGTTTCGCGCGTGCACCGCAAAAACGCTGCGGCAGCCTGACAAAATCACGCCACTTCCAGGAAAGGCTTGCAGTTCATTTGAATATTGGATCGGAGGAGCCGACTGGTGTGGCCCATTGGCGAAATGGCAGGTGCGGCAGGACCCCTTTTGCATGTTATAACACCGTACAAATAGCAATTGAGCCATTTGCATGTACCAATAAGGCACCAGCAAAGTGGATCAGACCGCTCCAGGAGGTTTGGAGTCCGCGCACCTTTTAAGGTGGGTCAGTAGAGACGGATCAGAATACATGTTTGGAGTGTTATTAAGGCTGTGGAGCTGGCACTTAGGATGCTCAAAACAGATGGGCCTCCTAGGGAAATTTGCCATTAACTACTTTTTTATGGTTCTAAACATTCATGAAGTATCTCCGAGTTTTACAGAAAAAAGTTTAAAATTCGTGGGGGATGGTCCAGGAGAGTCCCTAAAAGCTCTACAATTTACTCATTGAAGCCAATATACAAAGAATAAATATTTATAAAAACGCTTTCATCGTATATCTCAAGTGTTCTTTAAAAGCAACAAGCCTCTTGTGCATTTGTATACACGAAAGTTACTTTTAACTCTGGTTATACGAGACGTACTGTATTGAAAATCTCATTCACTTATCGTAAGAATCAACTCATACTACATTGAATGCTTTTCTATCATGTGTAATAATTGTACCAGAACGTGGAAATATGTAGCAGAAAATTTTGTCTTAAATGTTCAGCAGGCGAACGCCAAATGATATTTCTACATAAGTTCATGGGAATATCACTATATTTTCACTATATTTACTAAGTTCACTATATTTCACTAAGTTCACTATTTTTTCATTGTTAAGCGCACATGAGCCGACATCGAAGGTGTGAACCTCGGTAATCACCTAAATTTTAATGGCCTTGAAATTATTAGAATGGTGGTTTAGTAAATAAAATTTCTATAGATACTATTTACAAAAGTGTTGAATAAAAAAAAATCTTGGCTCAGTAAATAAAAATAAGAAATTTTTGAATTTTCTTGTCAGTAAGAACTCCATCACAACTCATTTTCACCGCTGTGATCTTCAAAGCCTATAATGTTGGTGCATGACGAAGGCAAGTGCTAGTGTGCAATTCTTCATACAGAGTTAATGATCGAGGATTGAATGGAGAGTACTCTCCCAGACGAGCAGGTCGTGTCGTCAGGAGCAGCACACGACCTGCTATCCCGGTGCCGGTCGGTATGGCGCGCCCTCTTACCTAATGCTACGCCTGCCGGTACTTTATGCCATTTTTTCAACGGAAGGAATGTTAATGGTGGGCCGACTGGGCGCCCTGCGGCCCAGGGATAGCGGCGCAACTAATGCCAGCCCTGGTGCTGGCTGGTATGCTTGGCACGCTGGCAAACCAGCGCTCTTCAGCTTGGTGACAACCTTTGCAATGGCCGTCGTGTGTCAATTTCGAGAGACAGATGCAAAATACAAAGGCGCCTTCATCGTCCAGTTTACACAATGTTACAGGGATGTTCTTCGACAAAAATATTGAAGTTCGATGTCCCTCTGTCTGTAGATTTGTGAACGGAATGCAGTACGAACCGTTCTGCAGTTTATGCTTCGCCTGGTTAGTTGAAGGCTGGCAACACAGTTTTCAAGAACTATTACAGTGACTAGCACTCCGCGAACGTTGCAAGCAAAGCTTTAAGAAAACTATGACCGAACTAACACAAATAACACCATCGATTTGCGCATGGTTCAAGTGTCCCACGTAGGCTTGCAGTGGTCAAGCGAGCATGCATGTGAAGTGCCTCCAGACTCGATCCTATTGAAGAGCCAGACCGCGTTCCTGCGCTATTTAAAGCCTGTCACCAGAACGTTTTCAAAGTCTTAAAGCGCGGTGAGGTCTATCGCTTTTTAGGGTGTATCAGCTAACCGTTTTTTCTAGAGAACTGAAAGGCCTCTTGTTTTGAAGTAAATTACACGAACCTGCCTTCTTGCGGTTAATGAAATATCTTTGATCATAAAATTAATTTGAGGATTTTTGTCGAGGAATAGAGCACACTCACGGGTTATTTTTGTCCTTCTTATTTTAATTAAGGGAGCATTTCAATGAGCTTGACTTTATTGATATTTAAGATGTAACTCTGTCCCAGGATGTCAACTAGTTAACAAAAGTAAGATCAACCAAAAAACGAAATGGGTGCAAACCCTTGTCTTCTTGTTGAAAATAACAAAACATAATTAAGTGGGTTGTCAATGTTAACTAAGTGAAGCAGAGCTGAATAGCACTTAACATTCCCGAATGAAAATGTTTTTGATTCGATGGTAAAGTAACCTCGATATTCTAATTTTAGTGGTCAGGATTTTGAATTTAGTGTCCTTCGTAATCACGAGGGATCCCTGAAGCCTACTGACGTGCTTCAAAAGTTGAAATATACAAACAACAGATCTTACATTTTAAACATGCTGCAAAAAACGGGTCATACTATGGTGCTCATACTTTTGATTCCTGATATACCTATACAAAATGTCTCAAAAAATATATTTACACTTTAAGTGAGAGTAAAAACATTATTTATGAATGTAGAGTAAAATAAAATGACTTCGAATACAGAAGACAAATTTAATTGAAGAACCATGTTTGCGAATGTTCAAATTGATCACCGTATTCCTCCTAACAACGCTGATAACGCGCACCAAAGGATTCGCAAACGTCACGAAACAGGTCATTATATATATCGCGATATTGTCTTTCAATTTCCAATTTCAATGTCTCAATTGTTCATGGCTTGGTGCGATAAGCTTTTCCAGAGCTCGTGGATATCCGCAGTCGTGCAGAACGTTTCTTGTTAACGTTCTGGACGGTTCCACCTGATTCAAATTTGTCTCTGATACGAGCAATGGTCCGGCGCGTTTGTGGAGGTTTTGCGAATTCAGTTCTGAATCGTCTTTGCACTTCAATTGCGTTTTTGGCCTTCCAATGATATTTCCCTGTCATGCTGTGTTGAAGTAGATATACTTGTTATTCAAAAAAGACAGCATGTTAGCGACAATTAAAATGTACGTACATTGTTTTGAGACACTCTGTATTTACTGCGCTTAAAGTATCACAGAACACATGTAGTGCAATGAATATGATGTGGTTGTGAAGCTGTAGTGTATTACGCATTCAATAAATTCTAATGGAAGTCATTAGCTGCAGTTTTGTAATTACGTGTAATACAACGTCTCCGGAGACGATATTTACTCAAATTATATCTTATTGTGAAGTGGTTTTCATCGGAGGTGGGGGTTGCTAAGTCTTCTAGTTAATTTAAGACTGGTTAATTTGATACAATGCTACAGTTTTGACGAGGCAGTTTGTATGTCAGACAGCACTGCTGGAGTGGAAAAATGACACTAATTGGAAAGGTAAAATGCGCCACAACAAAACTTTATTTATGTTAATTCAATGACTACCACGTAAATAACGTAAAAAACTTCGTTACTAAATTTTTTAGTTAGAAATTATAATGATTTTGTTATTGAAGAACCAGTCGTGATAGTGATAGATTTGCTTCCATCTTCAAAATAATAATTCCTTGTGTTCAGTAGTTGCCTTACTCGTATTGCCTACAACATCAAGTTGGGTGAAAAATGAAAGTTTAAACCTCCGATAAATCATCAATCGTTAAATCGTTAATTACTGGTACATTGTAAAAGGTAAGTACTCAGCTGAGAAACACTAGCCTCTTTGGACAAGGGTGCTCATCGATTTAGGAGAGTGCCAGAAAATCAGTTTGAATCAAATCATGATACATAAAAATGAAAGTTGTTGAGACTTTTTCTGTCACAATGTTCTCAGATAGAATACCACTGCATTTAAAATTAGTTAAATAATTTTAATTGTGGAATAAAACTCAGTCACACGTTATTTTCACCCTTCTTACTTTTGAAGAGCAGTTCAGTAATCGTTACCATCTGAATTTCAAGAAAAATATGATTTCCCAAAGTATCTTCCGTGTATTGTTGTTCTGAGAGTAAAATAACAATGAATTTAAAAAATTTGATAATTGGTTTTATAGCTCTGTCTTGACGGCAATGCTGTCAACGTAAAACGTGGGATCAACCGAGAGTGTCTGACTTTGACTTGGATGACACATCAAAATAACTTTGATAATACATCATTGAACGCATTTGTTGCTGCTGTGTGCACTCCGTCTAATTATTTCATTGAACAATGAGAGGAGAAAAAATCATTAACTTCCTATTATATTACAAAATCGTAAGGGAAAAACTTAGCCAGTGTCAATACTTTGCATATTTCAAATTGAATCCTGTGCATTTGCAGCTCGCTCTGAAAATAAATCCGTAAGCAATAAACTGAGGCGAAACAAAACTGCATCTTTAGATTGGAGAAAAATAATTGGAAGCAGCATTTTTCCCGGTCTGATGAAATTCCAGTTTTGAAGTGATAACTAGCATACTAAAAACAAGGCAACATCATTGGGTATGTGATTGTTTCGTTATACTCCCATGTTTTATTGGGATCTCTGTGACTCGGTAGAACATTTTGCACTTCTGAGCCTTGCTGTTATATAGCATTGCACGATGCACAACTGCTTAAACAATATTTATACGTTTTGATAACTGATCTTAAACAGAATTTTGTCCTCTTTTCTAAAACATTTCAATGCTTATGTATGCGAATTTCGGCTCATGCTGTGCTATGTATCAACCACTACATTTTATTATGATAGCAGAAATAATGAGGGAACTTCATAAAATGTGTGTGTGGTAATTTTAGAAAACAATTAAGTGTTTTCTCATGTGATGAACTACCAAAATCACTTATTCTAAACCTTTGTCAGTCACAAATCATGTAAAAACAGTCTTTTGTTATCTTCATACGATCAAACATCGCAAACACTGTTTACAAAAAGGAAATCAACTCATGAATGATCGGCAAAATCGTTCAAAAAAATATGCTAGAAATATTCAACACATCCACGCGCTTTTATTTATTTTAACTTTCTCTTGTATTGGATGGGCAATCTCTTTTTTCAAGCGGCTTCCAGTCAAACGGCACGGATAAAAGTACCCCTTCATTGCAGCTTCCATTGAGTGCCACTGGAAGACAATTTTTCAAAGGAATTTGAGGTCTGGAGCTTGCATACGCGAGCTTAATATCAGAGCCGACAACCGGTTCATGTCGCGTGTAGCCCATAGCAGACGTGCCACTGAATGAGATCAATTCAGTGCCGCAGTCCACGGACGCAGCTAACGACTTTATAGGTAAATTTAGGTTTCTAGATCGCCGCCCTGTACGAGAGCCCCTATGAAAATTATCCCCACACGTTCATAGTTGTGTTTTTTGCTTGTGTATGTAGTGAATCTGAAACAATAAAACACGGTAGTGCCTGCGACATGAGGTACAACTTTATTAACTACTTGCTCATTTGGTGTTCGTTGCTCGTGCTTTCAGTCATGGTTCAGGCGCGCATAGTTCTTGGTTTCGATAAAAATTCATTTACATCGATATATAGTTACTTGTGTCTCGCGCGTGGCAAGATCGTTTTTTGGTGATTTTGGCATAGATTGACTAGCCCGTTAACAGTCGGCACGTTACTGCTGCAATATCGATACAGTAACAGCGTGATGTGGGAGTGATCCTGTCAGATCATGAAAGTCGTTTCTGCATTTACAGCATAATTTTGTAACCTGACCTCAAACACTGCAGTAATTCGGTATTGTCGTTTTCTAAGCGACCTCGCACAGCAGTAAGGCAATATCGTCACTATTGGTCAATAGTGACTAGAAACTGAATGTTCTGCAGAAGCGCGCGTGCAGATTTTACTGCACTGAAAGGCTGATTATCACGATCTATTTGCTGCTTCCAGAATTGTAGCTGCGGTGTACTGGGCTGAGCCCATCCTAATCTTCACTGCACTGTACTCCAAATCCTCTTCAGATTTTTCAACGATTTTCAACATGTAAGTTATCTCATGAAGAATCTACTGGACATTATTTCATGAAGAGCTTAACACGAGGAATATTTACAATGTGCTTTCGATAATGGTCTTCAAACATCATCTATCTGAATATCTGAATTCAGCTCTGGAATGGACATGTCTTTTCTAGGGCCTATTGAAACTCGAATACTTGGTGCTTACAGAGATAAAGATGAAGTTGACTTGGCTGGTAAATTCTAAACCCTCAGACGAGGAAGACGACAGACTACGATACGACGTTCCCCACGGTACTGCAGGGATTATTTTCTTACGCTTATTAGCACTACCTTTTTCCTTCACGTTTTCTGGTTGGGACGTACACACCTGGCCAAATCGACTGAAGCGTGGGAACTGCCACCTGAACTTTTGAATAAAAAATTTTATTGAACGGTCACATCTTACCACTCGTACCAAGTGATGGCAGGGCCAAGAGCTGAGCGCAAGTGCTGTTGTTTTAGGGCAACTGTACCAACATTTGGCGTTGATACTCTCCGTGAAGAAGTTCAAAATTTTGCGTTAGAAAATAGTTGCAAATTTGTTAATTTGCTGTCGACAAATTTTTCGAAGTAAATGAAAGGAACTAGCAGAAGCAAAAGAGCTTCGCTGCGTAAGGAAAGGGATAAAACCTAATCGATTTCATTGCTGCTTCTATTTATTCGAGTGGTCCAGGTTGATAAGATATTCATTAAGTCTGGAGAATTGAAGCATTATTGCTAAATTCTTGCTTCTATTTTGGAATTAATTCCTTCAGAACTTGTGCTTCAAAAAAATATTCCTCCGATGGAATTTTACCCTCATATACTGATTGAAATTATTCCTTTATTCAGGATCGGTACATAGTGTTTTTCAAATAAAAATTCAGTGCATAGACATTTAAAACGTGTCTGAGTTCACTCTGTATTATTTTATGCTACTAACCACAAATTAGTCTTCAAGCGATGTTACTATAGGAGAGCACTACTTCTAAGTAAGACCTTTACTGTTAAATTGCTAGTATAATTATTAAACATAAAATAAACTTAATTGAACACACTTGAGGAGAAACAAAATGAGTCAACAACCGTTAAGTTTTCGTGGGCATATTGTTACAAAAAATTATTTCCTATCAAGTTTTGACTGACGAGGAGCACGAAACTATCGTAGCACAATGTTTACTTCAAAATTTATAAATTTGCGAACACCCGATGGTTTCGGAGCTTTGCTCGTTCACAAAAGTTTCATAAGGAAGACGTCTGCTCATCATAATAAATATTTACAAGAACATCCTAAAATATAGGACACCCTGTGTCTTAAATTTGACCTCGGGTTTAATACAACTGTGAAATTTTCAAAGCAACCTCTCACTGAATTATTAAGCAACATTATAATCTCAAGTAGGAATTGAGTCGGTACATTCAACTCATGCGCTAGACATCAAAGCTTCAAAGCACATAAATTAAAGCTAATATTTGAAAGCAGCCTTGCATTTTGGGGCACAGATCAATTCCATCCGAGGTTCCCTGGGTCGGCAAAGTGGTCAGAAGTGATAAACTCTTAAAGTGATAAACCCCTTAGTGCCGTCACCAGTTAAGATGCTCGTCCCGAGTGCTGAGACAGTGAAGTTCGCCCACTCCTTCGTGCTCGAAATTTCTAATGCAGTGCCATAGAGCCTCCTAGTTGTGACAACTAACTCTGCAAGGCTTTTGAAGATAGCCTCATACTTTCTCAACGCTTTTCACCGGCCAATGATGTTGATTAACTTAACATAACTCTGATTGTGGCATTGTTATACTTGATTTTTGTTTTGTTGAGCATGTCACTCATTTTCGCTGAATTCTCATTATAAATGAGTATACCAAATTATGCATTAAAATCGCTGTGTTGTTCATTTCAGTTAGTACGGTTGCGCTATCTTAATATTGATGTGATGCGTGTACTAATCGCTATCAATGTTATATTCATAGTGAGATATGTTGCGTATGCCAGTTCACACAATTGTTTAACATTACATATGGTTTAGTTTCGCCCCCAAAATTCGGTTTTACAATTTCAAGCATGAAGTTTGATTCGTTGCTTGTACCAGTTGTGACCTCTGTTTCACATCAATTTTGCCAGTTACATGTATCCCTTACTGCCTTTACCATAATTTAATTTTCCCCTGTTACATGTTTTTTGGCATTGTTTTAAATTAGTTTAGCCATGTTACTTGTGTCATTTGTAATCATTATTAAACTCTAATTTTGCTATGTTGCGTGGCAACTGTCGTACATTAAAGTCATATTGCATGCACTAATACCCACTTGGGTTACAATTTAAATTTCGAGTGTTGTGTTCATCATCATCTACGTATTTTCATTTTGCTAGGTGATTTATTCAAGTGTTGTCATTATCATACATAAACTTGACTGCTGTGTGAAGTATCAGGGCCTCGCTGAACACTAAGCTCAGTCCAAAATGCAGAACAATCAATGCTATCATTGCAATTGCATGAGTATTATTAAGATCGCGCATATGTCGTAAATGCCTCAATAAAACAAGTGTTATTATTAAGATGGCTGCACTCATCTCAATGACGTAAATAATTATTGCTCTTCTTTGACGCAATAGCTTAAAATTTCTGCACTATAAAATTCGCTGAATATTAAACTTTCCACTGTAGCAAGCGTAAATATATTAAAAGATCACAAGCAATTGACTAAAAGGCTGCTGCAGAATTAGTGTACAACACAACATGAAAAAGAAATGACAGCTTATTGTAGCGGCAGGAATTCATTAATAAATAGCATAGGTATTATTACACAGCAGAATGCATGCACTGAGCGATGTTATTTCATTTTTCACCACAGTTCAGTTGCCACTGGAACCTGCTGGTATTACTCCATGTTTGTTAATCGGCAAATTCAACTGCCTAAATAAATTGTTTCATCAGCCTTCATGTTTCATGAAGCTCAAAGCAGCAAAGAAGTATATTCTCCATGGTGCATACTGATGTGAGTTGCATACTGCATGGAATAAAAACTACGGAGGAAAACACTTAAAATTTCACTCTCTTGTTACATTTTACATTTAGAGCTGTATGAGCAGCCGGAATAATTGTGTCAACGTGAGATAATCCATGCGCTGAGACATGTATAATTGGCAGGAGTCTACATTTGCACACTGGCTCACTCGATGAAGAAGGCACCTCTGAGCGGCGCTCACCAGATTTCACCGAGTTTTGAGCCAATTTACTTGCAGTGCGGAGCTTGAAAGAACTGACAACTTCAAAAGCGTGATGGAGCATCACTCGCAATTTATCGAATAATTTGATGAGCTAGAGCTAATCGCAACCTCAAAGGCACCGAAAAGTCTGTCTTCGTCTCCTCTAAAGCTTTGATATTTTTGTAAGAGACTGGTAGGAATTGACAATAAGAATTTATTCCAAAAACATCCATTTTGTGACAGTGATTTGTAGATGAGCTCTCATATTATCCTCTTCGCCCACCGAGCGCTCTCATTTAAGCAATCCACACTGCGTCTTGGTCCAGCACGACATCCAACTTTTCTTCTAGCGTGTGAGCACGGAGAGAAAGTTTATCTTCAAACATTAACAAAACTCTCAACAAATGCCAATTTTTCAAAATAAATACTATCTAACACGATCTTGTAATTTTGCGTTTAACCGATGGTAACTTTAGAATTACCTTTGTTATTCACTGAAAGTTTTAGTTTACAAGTTTAATAACTGGCCGGTAGAGGGCGCTGCTTCCAAGGGTCGTGTACCAAGAACACGCTGTGGGTTGACAACAGAAGCCGCCGCTGTCCACAATATGGCGTCCTGTCACGTCGCCGCGCCCTGCATGGGGTCCGTAGAGCGCAGGAATACCCAATGAAGCTGTCCTGCACTGCGGGCTGGTGGCTTGAATTTACACCAGGCCAGGCTGCTGTCCTTTAAGTAAAGAAATTGCGTACAGTCGATCCTCAGGTTAGAAAACATTTGCTCACGTTAACCTCGCGGAAAAAAATTAGTCCCAACTATAGAGAATTATTTAAAACTTAAATCTGGTTTCCCATTAGTCCTATAACCGAGAATAATTTAACTGTATGTTAGAAAACTTGAAATCTAGTCTGTACTTGAAATATTTCAGTTAACTAGTGTTCGGCCCGTATCTCTTCATCCTTAGAGTTAACATGCAGCTTCCAAGCCTTTTGCTGCGCTTGCAGAGGTTAGAGAACTTCAATCCTAGGCGTGTCGGGGCTTCTTTCGTTGCAAGATATTTTGAGTTTCATTGAATGCTCTTGTTGCCGTGCGGAGTGATTGCTGAAGTTATGGCACCACACTGACAGGTATGATGATGGATGAATAGTGTAATTTTAAGTGCACGAAAGCTGCTGCAGCGCCCAATGGTTGCACACAAACTTTGCACGCTGTTACTGGTCGTTTACTTGGAAAATAACAATGAGAGTAAAAACAGCGTATGTTAGGGATGAAACTGAGGCCAGATAAAGTCGATGTGCATGTATTGCTTGCAAATAGCAGGACTGTTGTTTAGTTAAAGGGGATAGAGATTTATTTGAAATCCCAATTTACTCTACTTTTCATTTATACCTTATAACTTACAATATTTAAGTATGAATCAATACTTAGGAGATCAATAATAATTCACAATTGATTTCCTAAGCAAGATAATTGATAGCCCATTTGCACAAGTTATAGCTGTCATTAAGAATAATCCTCCAATATATCAGAACTAAAAATATTAAAATAGCACTGAAATAACCCCTATCTGCTAAAAATAAAGTATTGCAAAATGAAGTGAAATACCCCCGATGTCCAAAATATTTGAAATAGAGCTGAAATAACCCCCGTCTATATTCATGTAGTCAAAAAAACAAATTAAACTCGTTTTTACTCTATCTTGTATGTCTTGCACTATTTGCAGTTTTATGTGAGCCCCCGAATATAGGTTTAAATTCTTATGCTTTCTTTTCGCTTAAGTATCGTCATATTTTGTGGCTTTACACGCAGTGTTTTCGATCACTGACGGCGCTATTAAGAAACGAACGGTTCTATTCATTAAGAAACGGGTTTAAAAACCAGTGTATCAACATTTCTTGTTTTTACTCTATTGGAAATAAACTGTTTTTCATTTTTCTTTTCTATCGTGTTCTGACTACAGCACCTGCCACTAACGAGCAGTACCACTTCAGGAATAAATGCGGCACCAAATGTAAAATTTGCTGGTGTTGGTGGCATCAACCTGTTTTTACTCTGATTCTGCTTATTGTACAACTCTAGCTGTCAGAATTTTAATGAGCGCTCATATCACTGAGTTTCAGAGCTGTTTTCATCATTTTAGGGTGAAACATATATATTGTGTAATACGCTAATTATATAAGTGTTGCTATGCACTAACAGGACCGTGTGAAATTGTCATGGATTATTTGTTTTGAATATACCTGATGCCTACATCTATAAATGCATTAATAGCTTGCATCAGTGACATCGTGTACGACCATGGCAGACTTATGTGAATTGTCATGTGTTAACCATAACTGTTTCAAACAGCAGCGACAATGGACGCCACGTTCAAAATGAACTATTAGTGATGAACATTTTCAAGTTGAAATATTTCTCAGTCTATGACATCAGTATATTGTTCTGTAACGCAGTGTTTTATTACATGAAAATACTCCAATCACAACACATGTGACGAAAAATGATCTTGGATCATATGGCGACCAAGTTTGTTTCTGCTTCTTTTGCGAGGATTCACTGCAGTCAATATAACCGTAGGTCTTCACTGGACTTCTACAGTTCGTCCAAATAACGCAACCATTGTGGATGTTGTCTCGTACTCTGATTCGTGCTACATTTGCTATTATTCTGGGAGCAAAATTTTGCTTATATGTTAGAAGGCTTCAGCTCATAATTATTTGATATAAGTGCTCTGTAGAGAAATCATGACTGTTAACAAATTGAAAAGGGCATCCCTGAAGTTTAATGTTCAAAATGATACACGCTTCTTGACCTTAACGTTAAGAAATGGTTATCAAACCAAGTGTTTCGTGTGGAATACACAAATTTTTAATTCTTCATCCAAACGGATGCATGCAACAGACCTATGCGAAAATGAACTAAATTCAAGGAATTAACTTGCGTGCCTTACATGAATTTATTTACGAGAATTCTGTGGAAGGATAAGTGTATGTACTAATATTATTCTATTCATTCACCTTCAGGCAATCAAGTCTCAGGGCTACACCACAATCAATCGCGGAATTAAAAAAATTGAGAGGCTTTGCGCATCTTCTTCTATGCACAACATCGTCGTAGAACAGAGACCAGGGCATTGATAAATCTTTTCCTGATGAACTTTGCATCACAATTACAATTACAGTCTTTCATTCCCTATAGAAAAGCGATGACCAGTGCAAATTTCATTTCGCTCCTCCAAGCTGGGGATATTTTATTTTGTGAAAAAAAAATTTCTGGACAGGAAGCTATGTTTGCTTTAACCAAAAGAACTTAATTCTGAAAAACTTCTTAATCGTGACTCAGAAAATTCTGAACTATGATTTGTAATTGAAGGGTCGTAATATGTGTCAAGCTTTTTTGATGTTCATTTCTCATCCTACAGCTTACGTTGTGAGTCATTTCGCGCACGCAAAAAATATATGAAACTCAAGGGAAGCCTTGGAGAAGAAAAAACTTGTTTTACCGAATGAATATTGTAATTTCCCTTGTTTCTAAAACGTGCTTCGACGTACGCTCAGACCTAGAAATTTTCATTTGTCAAAGATAGGCTGTATAAAATTTAATCAGAGCTTATCACTCCCAGCTCATTATCCCAAACGTAAAATTAACGAGATGTTACGGCTTCCTACGAAGGCGTGAACACCTTACGGTGACATGTAAGTGTAGCTAAAACTCTAATCCTAATAAACCAATCTGACTCTAAAGTGTACACCATCATCTCTGAGCAATGTGTTTGCTTAACTCTGCTATTGGTTGGCCTTCAGGACTTCCATCTTTTGTGTCCACATTGCTTGTCCAGGTTTTATACTTTCTTCGCTAACGAGTACGTATTTCTCTTCTTTGGTTTTTCTTCTTTTTCATTCCTAAGTTTTTGTTTCGATGCGAAAGGAATCATGTCTTCGCTTAACGAGTACATCTCTGTTTTCTTTTTCTTGCTTCTCCTTCGTAAATTATTTGTGCGGATTATGCTACCTAAGAACACAACTTGTGCGAAGATTTCCCGTTTTCTACAACCCGCCCAAAATTGTCAGTTCTCCTCGTTTGCGCTTGAGATCGCCTTTGATGTGGCGCAGAAATTTTAAGTCTGCTCATATAATAGTATTTAACAATCCATGCTCTTGCTATCAAAAAGTCTTCACCATTGGTTCAAAAGAGAAACATAAATTCATGTTTACCGAAAAAACATTCAGCCTGTTACTAACAGCATATCACAAAATGGATACCATTCGCTTTTCAATGAACCTAGCACTTTCTTTATCAATTCTGACTTCGATCTACGTAACGGGGGACTAATTATGCGTGCATTTCATTTTTGGAACTTTGGAAAAATGTAAATTCAACGTACAGATCAAAAAGTCAGTCAATGTTCTTTCAAACACGTGCATAAAAAGGTGGAAAAAACAATCGTTATATTTATAGGAATTAGGGATGTCCCAGACTCTCGACTTCGTTTACAATCAAAGCCCAAGAGGTCCACTGCATGAGCCCCGTTATTTCTATTTTAGATACGATAGGTTTAACTAAATTTGGTCGTAGCACTGTGAGACACCCATATTGTAGCAGATATCTCACTCCGATGACAGGACACTCTCTGTTTCTATTAATCCTAAGAACGGGAAAAAACTGAACTTCAAATCCTTAGAATTCCATTACATTGCGTACAATTCTAGGAGGAAAATTTCATCTCATCAGAGCTTGTCATATTTCCCATACGTGTCATCATTCTTGTAGGAAATTCCTGGATTTTGTACACTGGGGGTCTGGCGTACCCAAGTCGAGGTCGTGAGATGTCGTGACTCATAATTTCGACACGCCTGGGAGGTTGACCAGGTGATTAGAGGGCCTTGGACAGGTGCCACAGCCATGTGGTCTGGGCAGCCGCCCCGGACTTCTGAATCTCGTCTTTGTAGCTATTCTTATTTTACGTTGTAGCAGTACTGATCATTTTGAAACCGGTGTAATGAAAAATGAAAAATATTTCGAAATTGGAGTACGTGCAGAGGAATTCCTGGAGTCTGTTTCAACAAAGCTTTAGTCTCAGTTTCTGCGTAAGTTTACGGGGGTGAACTGTTTTCAAGAACCCTTGTCTGTCGCTAATATCTCAAAAAAACATTCGTGTGGTGTAGGTTACTTCACAAATTGATTTTTAATTATGACTATATGGGCAATGAAACGATTACAGACACCTATCCTAGTTAAGATTACGAGCAGATTGAGAAGAACCAATGCTTTGAAATGAACATTCCTACCAATGCGATTCAACATCTTTAAAAACTCCTAACACTTCGACAATAATTAAACTCCAAACGAAAATTCTTAACTTAAATGTCATCTGAGAGTTGACGCATAATCTATTACAGCACGATAAAATTTGCCCACTCTCGTGATATTTTACAATACATAGTAAATAATTTAGAAAAATTTAGAGACATAGGTTACTTAGATCTTATAGAAAAATCAGGAATGAATTCTGAGTTGCATTTCAATAATGATCTGATACGCTAATTTATTCAACTTGACTTCAAATACTTCAAGCTGAAACATTGGAACTGGTTAACAATGTTTGAATGCTTGAGATCAACGAGCACGTGAGACAAACCAGATGTCTCAGCATGATGAAATCAAAAATTTGAAGAGATACACAAAGCTTTCTTGCCCGGCGGCTTGCAAATGATCAAATATAATTTGAAGAATCTGGTGTTCGCGCTGAAAGTTTTTTAAGTGTGAGAAATACTTCGTTATGCAACGATCAACATTGTAGCAAGCTAGTTTAGGTTTCTAAAATTTCATACATCGGCTGAAAAATATGGAAAAGTTTCTTAAGTTCAACCATACTTCTGACATTCGAAGTCCTATGGAGCAGGGTCTGTCATCAAAATAAGTGTAAAATATAATGAATCTTGTGCATGTTGCTGCAGTAATTCGATGTTATAAGGTATATCCTGAATTGATTGTAAACTTTATTCATATTCAATTGTGTTGTGCATTTGTATTCGTATACTAAAAGAGAAATGAAGTATGGCGGAAGTGGCATTAAATTTCTTGGGTTTCATTCAGACGAAAAAATTGTGAATTGCATAGGATGAGAGTGTATAATTTTAGAGAATTCATCGAACTTCAATCCAACCAGGGACCAATGACAGTTGTGAGCGCGACTTCGCTTCTATACATAAACAAAAATTCGTGTTTTAAATATAGAAGCTTTATTAGCTAAAATAACATCGTATTTTTAGGATCGTGCAGTAATGCGGATGAATAACTTCGTTCTCCAACGGAGTACTAAATGCTCTTAAAAGAATTAACTTCGCAAAATTTTTCCTCTTTGGAAAGTGAAGAACGAAAGTCCTTCCCAGCCTTGGAGCTACAATACGTACGTGGGGGTAAAATAAAAAACTTTTTTATGAGATCATCGTATGTTTATTAGCATTAATCCAATAACTGGACGAAAAAAGTACGATAATAACTTGAGGTAGCACTAGAGGGTAGTTACCCAAACAACGGGGTTGGGGCATTCCATACTTCCCTAAGAACCTCTGCTGGAGAGGTCATGCGTTTGTGTCAGAGCTTTAAAGTGGAGCGATTTAGCTAAAAACAAAGCGAAAGAGCTCCTGGAAAGGTACGGAGGCTCTTCAATTATTGCCTTATCCAAAGCTCTCGGTCATTTGTACGCTGTCACTTTCAGTTGATGAAGCTAACCTAAAGCAACCGACATCGGAGCGTGGGTTCATGCATCAATATCCCCGACACCCGCCATGACTTGCTAAAGCGCTTCAGTAAACGCTGAATGTTACGGGAGGCTTTTCTACACGGACTGGACGCAGTACTCTGCTGGATTATTGTAGGTAGTTCACTGTTCTTAGTGTAAATTATGTAGTGTTATTGTACAGGAAATAAAAATAAAATGAGGCGATTGAATTTAAAAAATATATGCAGTGGAATTAATTCCACACATCAGCAATGAATCAAGTGGATGAAAGTAGACCAATCCTTTAAATACGTTACGTATCATATACGTAACATACCAGAGAGGTAGTTAACAGTTCCATGTTGCTCAATTAAATGAAAGAATGTTTCGAAATAGACAGTTACCGAACTAATTTGTAACACCAAAAGAGGAACAAAACAGAGTGACAAAACATGGAAACCAAAACGATAAGTGACCATAATGATGGTCTTATTTATTCATTCGTACCTACAACATTCATAAGCCGGAATACTGGCAGTTTGGTCTTCAGAAATCATTTGCGTATACGTGAGTGAGCTTTCAATTCACAGAGAACAAATTTATGAAACCAGCAGTTCTTAGGCCTCAGATGACGACGGCTTGAACCGCAACTCTTTTGAATCCCGTAATTGTAATATTTTCTTAAATCGAATGGGTTCTGAAGTAATGAATATTTAGTCTAAGGCATTTCACGATGAATACCATGCATATCGTCTTAAAGTCCTGCATTTATTCCGGTGATCTCGCTAATATACGAAAACAAATAATCCGAATATTAGCCGAATACATCGCCAAATGATGAGGAATTCAACTGGAAAATCTGTATATAAAATTTTTTTAAATAAACTCACACATGAATATGATTTCATTATCTTCAGTTAGAAATAAATTCAAAATATATTTTATGAAGTTAATGAGTCTCTACACCATAATAATAGGTATTACCCACTCACCTAAGTTTACACAAGGGCTGCCGGAGGAGATCCAATTGACTCTGGATAACAAAAAGAAATTAAATTAACTCACGGCATTTGCGTAGGCATAAAAAACGCGTTATTGAGGGGAAAAAATGTCATAGAGATTCGATTTAACGCTCTAAAGGCGAAGACATTCATGGAAAATTGCATGCGGAGTTCTAGCTTAAATTTCTCGTTCCTTCTCTTGCTGTTCATTCATATGACACTATTCAGCGCCAGCTGTTAGGTCCTTACCAAATATTTAAAACCCCCTCACAGATTTCGCAAGTTTGATTCATCTTTGGAACAGAACTGACCGTAAAAAAGCCATATTTCTTGCATTGGCAGTTGTTAAGCATATTAAGCATTCGTCTATTGGCGACGTTAGTGTAGTAAGAAATTTTCCGGCTCTGTTTAAGCATACACAAGGTGAGTAAACACAACTCTGGGTCTTGAATCAGTGTATTCACCAATATCAGGATCAGTAAAATAACATATACCGCAACGAAAATTGCAAAACGTGATGTTACGTATACCATGCAATACGAGGCGTACCTACATTAGTCGTACTCTTCCGCCTCATCTACAAAAGTTTTCCGACCACTTTTATCCGTACTCCGACTCATGAGTGACAAAAAATGCAGGCATCCCGCAGCACCCTACAATACAGCAGGCCCCCCACCGATGCCTGACACCTCCCACGAAGCAGCGTCGTCTCACGTGTCCTGCAGGACCTGTTAGTTGAGAACCCGCGAGCGTCCGGCCAACGGTGCGGCAGGCGCGACCGTGCGGCGGAAACGGTGCTGTCTTTTTGAGGTTCGTCTCGCGGTCACTTTTTGAGCACGGTCAGTCGAAAGTTGCTCGGGATCTTGATGGTATCCGTTGTCGATACAATGAAAGAAGTGAGGTGGAGAACAACGCATGGATGCTAATTTGTTTCTGTGATTAATTTTTTCTTTTGAAATAATCACGAGAAGGAAGTTTGAGTACTCGAAAATTTGCTTACTATTTGCATGTGAATTTCGACTTGTTGACCATAATAATTTCATTCAAGTGTAAGTCAGCATTTTCCCACTGGGGTTTATCACATCAATTGACCATGCAGTTCTAATAGTGAGTGATCGCACTGTTGTGAAATATTCTGTTGAAAATCGGCGCAGTGTTTACAATGGTTTTCTGCAGTTTGTCGCAATACATTGCAACAATACGAGAAATCAATTGCAGCCGCTAAATGTTTAGTGTTATGAAAATTGTTTGGGTATTACAACGGTAAATTGTACCAGCAGGCACATTATAGCAGTAAAAGACATTGCTGTATAGTCCTCCAATGCGGTTTGTTTCCTATCAGTGCAGCTAACTGACGGAATTACTGCAGTGAGAAGCGCAGTGACAACACAAGAAAACTGATGTTAATGCGGACATGATACCTGCATTGTTGCATTATTAGTCATTGCTGCGCCGAATTGCGGCAAGTATTACGTGATTTTATACAACCACAGTTCATGCAACGAACTTCTACGTCACTTTGATGAAGCATGTAATAGAAATTCAACTCATATACTTGAAAGTATTTAATGTACTTTCGGTGTTTCTTTAACAATCGTCATTTGGTTCACAATTTCAAATTTTGATTTTAGATTCAATGTAAGAATAATTTTCAATGTTCACTTCAAATTCAGATAAGTAAGAAAGACATTTTCATCGCTCAACATGCATGAAAATCCCTTTGATTGCCTTATTGTTTTCAACAGGCTAATTTTGTTCACTTTTCAAACGTGTACAATAATAGAATCAGACACAACTCGTGTTTTTATTCATCTGCTGAAATGAAATAAAATTAGGGAATGCATATACCTTCAATAACAGAAACAATTTGTGCTTCACCTTTTGATGTTTTCAGAGACATTCATAAACAGAGCAGCATGTGGGAGTCCATAAGTGCTGTAAAATGAAGAGGGTTACTAACTAAATGTATGTATTTACAAAAGCGTTAACGCCCATTGTGGTCCACACAGCGCGCTTGTTTTCTACTTCGTGGGCTGTGATGTTTGTCTGCCTCATTCAGCAGTGCACCGGATCAACACGATCTTTTTAAAATGTATTCAAGCTACTCATTGCTGAGTAATAACTTTAAATACACGCCATTTATTCAGTGAATGATGGTTTTGTTTAAGGGATGGGAAAATCTTGGTTTCATGTTTATGCATCTCGAAGTAGAAAATTATGTCATCATTATAGATGACGGAAGAATTATCGTAAAATTCTCTCAGGTGATGCTGACAATCAATCGTGCTAATGAATTTGAAATGGTTTAAAAACATTACACTATTCTCCAGAGAGAGAGCAAAGATGCTTGCTTCAATGCTATAGTACACTCCAGGCCACGTCCCAGCCTTTTACTCGACCAAAGTCAGGCTCGAGGTCGTGAATCATCTTCTGTCTGTTTCACATGCCGTCCATTTCCGCGTCCTTGGCGCTGTGTAGAAAACTGGCCGTGGCTTCGATTTGAAAGGCGGGGAGTGAGAGGAACGTTAATTTATTAGGACAATAACCCACCTTCTCTGTTCCACAAAGAGCCAAATGGAGTTTCTGACTGTGGTTCAAATCAATGAAATAATGATAGTACATTTTTTATTTGAAACAGAGTGAGACAATACGGATACAGGTTGATAGTAGGTAGCGAAAACGCGGTGATTGAATGCGAATTTTAAGAGCGAAATTCTTATGTAGGTGACAACTTGACAATTCTTTTATTTACCATCATGGTAAAATTTACCGTAAAATTCGATAGTTCTTGTGCAAGTTAGCTATAGCTCCACATCTGGCGTCAATAATATTATACATGGGCTGTTCCATCAGCAGCATAACGATATCTTACCCTCCGTTCCCCTTTGTTGTACGACTGGACATACAAAAATACAGTCTCTCAGGCCTGAACACGAGTCAATGGACCGTAATCTGCAGTGGCGTAAGCTCTTCCCATTTCCTATTTTGAGGCGTTCGATCGAGAGGAAACAGACGCCCATGAAGCAACTGCAGGGTCGCGCGTTTCCGCAGCTCGCCTGGACGTAATGGGAGGCGAAGAAAAATTCGAACTTTCCACGAGTCGAAGATTGCGACACAGCGTTATGAATGTCCTTGTGGAAGATATGTTAAGATTTACCCTAATAGATTTACAAACCTTCCTCTTCCATCTAAGTTATTGATTCTGGGGTTCGTACGCTAATCCATCAAAGGGTTATGGATGGAGCGTATAATCGTCAGTGAACTGACGAGGAAAGGCGAGCGTATTCCTGGAATGAAGAATTGCAATCCTTAACATTTCCGAAGCTCACAAGACTCAAAATACGTCTCCAAGACCAATTTTCTGGATAAGCTCGTATTGGAAGGAAAATAACACCGAAAATATTACCAGCACTAATACGATCTTACAGATCATCCAGTTGCAACAAAACAAACCAACAAAATATAAGACACAAAAAGGACAGTGATGATGATGATAATGATATCGAATTCATTTTTTAGCCAGTAATTTGATGAGTATATTCGCAAATAGCACTTCCAATATCTGAAAATATCCATTTTAAAAATTTTCAAATGAGCTCATTATTAAAGAGTTTTCACAGGAACAAAAGGCGTCGTCAATTGAGAACACCTTATTTTAAGAGATGAGACATAACGTAAAATCAAATTTGAACACTCCAGCGTGAAGTTGACATCAACTTGTCATAAAAAAGAGATCGACCGGGGACAGTATATCAAGCGTTAGCTGATAAAACTATGCAAAAATTTATTCACAATGAAGAAACATGGCTCATTCCAGTACGTATAGAGCTTGGGAGGCGGATTACTATGGAGAATTCGAAGGGCCAGTGTCATGTTGACAGGGAGAGACACAGGTGGTATATGCCCTAAGAAGAGCTCAAAACTGAGAGACAATGTACATGAGAGATGCTCTAACTCCCCACGAAACGCTGGACAATTCCCTGAGGCGCAGCACCTTGGGCTATATATGAGAGTGTGACACCAAATTACAGTCGCTTCGAGCCTGTCTGCGTACGAAACACAGGTGGTATTTCTTTGCAACTGCTCGCCAGCACTGATATTTCCTTGTGGAACTCTTATAAGCGCTGTTGATCACAGCATTTGATCACGGTCACTTCTAGTATGTATATTTCGAATAACTCCGTGGTCGAATGTGCACTTTGTGCGGCTGGTCCTCAAAAGTGTTAGCATGCAACCTTAAATGCAAAGTAAGAGAAGAAACCTAATGAAAAACGATTGAGTTTTTCATAATTTCTAGTTAAAGTCTCTACCAAGCCACACAACGCTCTATTAAGTAGGCATTCTGATTGCAGTCTCAAGCCAATGCTCAATTTTTTGATCCACAACTTATTTTAGCGGATATCTAAAGTAAACTTAACTGTAAACTGGCTAACTCGGTAAATAAAGATCTGTTGAGATTTGATTCGATATTATTTTAAGAGTGACCTAATATATACAAGCAGTGGCGGACATTCAATTAGGATTAGGTCAAATTTACTACAATGTTATGCAGGTATTGGAGACTTTTTTCTTTGCGAAATCAACATCGAGCATCAAAGGAGACGAGTCACTATGATCTCATTCGGGCTGTGCATAAACTGAAGCTGCCATGTTGAATGATCTGTGATCTTAATTTTGTTTTCCAGTTTCGAAGCACATACGAGCTGTTTACAATACATTCAAATGGGGAATGAATACCATAATGTTTCACACCAAGAATGAAAGCGAAAATCTCAACACACTATTTGAATGCTCGTTCTTAAATTTTAATCGTAGGCATTGAATCACAAGCTGCATTATATTCAAATTTGCTTGCATCCATGATGTATTTAGATAAGTAATACAGTTCCTCTTTTTCGGTAAGTGAAGTTAATTAAAATGCTCGTGAAATTTTAGTTAACGCTAACGCTCAGAAATGTTTGCAGTGACTTTGCTTCTGTACACTAGAAATTTGGGCTTTTTTCAAATACCCATAACTTTAACGGCAGTTCACGTCAAATCTAGTTACAGGTTGAAACTTAAAATCTTTTTTAAGAGCGCCAGTGAATTTCTTTGAAATCCTGTGAATTTCACAGGAAAACACCAGCGTTTTCTTTCCAAACAGATGCTGTTAATTTGTCCTTTGTATTTACACGTCAACACAGACACATTCGCATACGCACTCTGATAAGAGGTGTACATCAGAATACTTATTCATTCCCACAATGCTTTCCCACTGGGAGAGATAATTACACAACGGTTTTGGTCGAATCTATTTTTTGAAGCCAATCTTTATGTAGATGAAGTCACATGCTCAAACCTTAATTTTTCAAATTATAGTTCACAACATTCCTTGACATTTCGTTGAGGAACCAGCGTTTTCATGAATGAAATTTCATTTTAGTGGATTCAACCATAATGGAATTATTAAAACAAAACTCTCATTTGAGTAGCAAGTTTTCTTATCCATCACTCTGCATGCACATCGGGACAGACGACCTATTAATCTTCGTTGAAATTTTCTCAACATGGATTAATTTTCGACATTAGGACAAAAATCTCTGGAAAATTCGTACGAAGTTTTGCCATAAAATGGTGTACGTTAGATGTATTTGACTGGAAAGAGATATTTTTATAAACAGCTCCTCAGAGGAAAACCATCGATGTAATTCAGCAAGTTTTAGAAAAGTGTATTTTAATTGTAACTGTTAATCGGCTGAAAAATCTAAGCGACAGAGAAGCATGATCGAAGACTCCATGCTTCCTTCTTGATTCATCAGATTTAATGACTTACGGTATAATTAATATTCTAAAAGAGACATTCAAAAGATTCAACAACAATGAACAATGAAATGCTAAAATTGTTTTACCATGTTAGTCGTATTCCTTTTGATTGCTAAAAAATTATTTCATCACAACCAGAAATTAGATGCAAGACCGAATCTATGAGATACTTTTCAGAGATATTACAATACAACAAACGTTCATCATAAAAAGCCATTTTCTTAATAACCTTCTCTATAATTAAGAACTACAACAACTGCCCAGAAAAGTTGTGAAAATTCCTTAGTACTCTCAATCAGATATGATTTAGCCTAATTTTTCTCAAAAAATCTATTTTTTAGTAAAATGCTATCGTTTTGCATCTTCAACCTAAGCCCAATTACAAAACTCACGAACCTGGACTATCATTTCTGCCATAAACCTTTGAGTTCGTTTGTGACATACACAATCCTACCGTAATGCTCCATCTGTGGTCTGGTACGGATATAAAGGATTGCTACGATGTGAGGAAATCAGTTCATCTCTGACCCTACAGACCGAGCACCAACACCGCCCGCCTCTCGAGCCCAAGAAGCCACCAACCACTTTACCTGGTCGGCGCAGAGCTCTTCGCTTATTACTGGCGATGAGATGGGCCGCAGTTAGCCAGTAGCCGCCTGCTCGTGGAGACACACCAAAAATCGCTCCTTTGCAACCGCATACGCTCGCACCAGGCGCAAGTCAAAGATGCGTTTGTCTGTTGCACTAAATCATTTCGCTTGTTTTGGCGGCAGTCGGACACTGCGTCGATAAAGTGCGCAAACGTTCTGTTTAGATAATGAGTGAAATGATACATCATTTTAAAGTTAATTTTTATAGTGCTTAATCAGTGTTTGAAAGTGGTGTAGATCTTTCTGTAGAGTCCTGCCGCTTCTGATAACAAGTAAGGAATGTTAAGGGATTAGAAGCTGAATTTTTGAGTCCTGATCATCTCATTCGCCTTGGTTACATTCATTTCCTAAAATCATCCTTGTTAATCATGGACCAAAGAAGGATGCTATTCATAGGTGGTCTCTCAAGTTAGCTAATTTCATCGTATTTCCATCATGGAAATCCCTTGCCAGGAAAATACAAAATTTCAGCCGCTGGTCAGTGTCCATCCTGTTCCTCTAGTTCAGGAGTTTTCTTTTTGTGAGAACAAAGATGCTAATGAGTATTCTCATAAAATAACAAATCTACAATTATCACATAACTTGTTTTTCTCCAAATGAAAAGGGTTAACTTCACCGAGTATATTGATAGTAAACAGGTGACAAACTAACACGGGTACAGAAGTTTACAGTCTCAAAAGCATTATGGATTTGATGTTGACTATAAATGTAACACAGAACTTTTACATTTGTGTGCGATTTTTCCCCTACGTGAAGTCCTCCTAATTTTGGACCGACTTTTTCAGATTATATTTGTTGAATGACGTTTAGTTTGACAATATTAGAAGTGAAATTTAAAGAAAGACTTGTTCATTTTATATTTGCAAATCTAGTTTTTGGTGAAGGGCGACTTTGGATCGAGGTTGATTTCTCATTAGTACCTTAATTATGCATCTTTCAGAAGCCAATACGATTAAAACTTTTTCCCATAAAAGATTAGGAGTTTGAAATTTTGTTATCTTTAAATATATATATCATTCGTCACCTAAATCGCAGAGAGTGGAATTGAAACAACAAAGATATTGCTAGAAATCAAATTTAAATTTTTTTCCCAAATGTAACGAATGTAAACTAGCATGAATGGGACAGCTCTATGAGAAATTATGAAACAAAAGTGTTTTTAACTTGCGAAACAATTGTACAAAAACTTCAACGTTCATGGAAGTCATTTTCTACTCCCATTTCAATTGAGCAACAAATTGAAAATAATATCCGAAAAGAATAGCATGCAGTTTTGTCGGCAGGTTTTGTAGTTCCTGAAATTTTCATCCGTAGACGCTTATATCCTACAATTGGTATCCTCTAGAGTTGATTGGGTGAATGCCTCAATACATTCTCACATTAATTCATGAGATTTTATGAACTCCCTCATTTTCTTTCAATTGCTTCGTTGAACTGTTATAAACTTCAGGCTTCTTTATGTTCTGATGCACTCAAGCACCTTCGATTATATTATCAACGCACATAGCGTAGCAACGCGTTGTTACCACGTTCGTGTATTGGGACGCACATGGTGCCTCTCTCTCTAGTCTGGGCCCTATCGCTTCATTTGTTGGGCGGTGCGTAAATCTAGCCACAGGCTACCATCATTTACATAAAAAATCTCCTCTGTAATTTTGAAGAAAGTTGTCTGCGAGCGAGACTGGCGAGCTCAGTCATATACCCAACGACGTCTGCGGTCTCCTCTTGATGAACAGCTAACGCGCCAATCAACTCGTTTTCGGGCGAAGTTTGATGTAGTCAGCAATAATGCAGTCAACCTTTACGTACGACTTGAATTTATTCGGGTAATTAATGTAAACTTTGCACTGAGAAAAATAGTGCAGGTTCAGCCCAGTTTCATTGAAATTTTTACGAGTGTGGAAGTTGCTAAATTTGTAGAGATTGAGTGTGAAGGCAGGGATTTCACGTGTGCGCGATCTGCATACTCGGGCCAAAAAGCTTTTAGCAATTATATTAAACTGATTTAGCTTGATTTGTTATCTCTATACTTGTGTTCGAATGTTCAAATAAGTTTCAGGAACTAACACGTGTGATTCACGAATTATAAAGCTTTGAATAAGCGTTTCGAACAGTGACCAGTGACTCCATTTAAAATTTCATTTCTGAAAAAAAAATTTAAAAGGAAGGAAAATTTTTGACTGCAGAAATAAAATTAGAGCAGTAAAGAAAATACGAAAAAATTACTTTTTCATTTTTTTTTCATTTTGTTGAAACCTTGTTCTAAACTAAGTTAAAATCAGGGATATAAGGAGCCTTGGTACTGAACATAAGGCAGTAACTTTTCTTAATTTCCTCTTGAAATAACGATACTAAACTTCATTCCTGCACTGAATTTTGACCATAGGCTTTGTCTCGTGCACTTCCCTTATTTTTCTCACAGAAATCACATTTTGCGATAACGTTTTGCACGCCTAATTCATAACAGAATGCTCGAAAGGTGAATCATTCTGAAATCTACAGTTGAAGAAAGCAAAAGCTTCCACCTACAAGTCCAATTTCTAACTCATTTTAAAAGATTAAAGCAGATACAGTTATCTGCTTTAATCTTTTAAAATGAGTTAGAAATTGGACTTGTAGGTGGAAGCTTCCATTGAGACTGTAAACGAGTTGATAAAACAACGTGTGAAATGCTTTAAGCGTTTCTAAGTCATTAGCTCATGTGAAGGATCTAATATCGAACGAAATTCTAACATTTGATTACGTGCCATGAGATTTTGAGACGCCAGGTTGCGTTAAAAGACTTCCCTAAACTCAGCATTCTACGACGAGTGCAAAATTTATTTTGAGCCCGTAAATAAAATAATGAACAGCAGACTATGGGGCATTAATCAGTCATATTAACTTCACGCTAGCAGATCCCTATATTTCAAGGTGTAGAAGGACAATAATATTCGAAAATATGCTACAAATTTGGCTGATTACGTTAAGCCTACAAACTAAGAAATGTGACATGACCAAGCATGAATTAAATGCTTACTTTATAATTTAATTCTTGGCCTCTGGATTGTTTGAGAACTTTTGAAATTTGCAACCAAGCTTTGAAAATTATACATATTATTGAACCCCACTGAATTTCCATTTTAGAAGAATGTTACTATAATTCTCTTTTTCAGGTGCTTTTTGTACGAACTAATGAGGGGAGAACAGAATTTTAATTGCTTTCGATTGTTATACACTTTGGGTCGTTAAGGTATATGGTCACCATTACATTCGATTCAATTGTAATAAAAATTGTTTCATTGATTACACAAATTCAAATGATGTTAGATGTATTAATAACATTAGTGGATGGGAAGTACACTAGGTTAACGTTAATAATAGAAGGAAGAATATGAAAATAATACATGCAATAAATTAGAGATTCTTCATATGACAATTTTTTCAAAATTTATCCTTAAGAGTGTCGAACAGGAAAACGATCACATGTAAAATATTTGAACATTTCCTTGGCGGAAAACGTCGGAGATTGTCGCTCTCGGTCTATTGTTTTTCTTCATTTTAACACAACTTGAAATATTAGAGATCATCCTCGCAAATCCATCTAAACCTCGGAAAGTTAATTATAAATTTAACTCCGGAGTTTTCTCACAACGTTTTTGGTACACTTTTTCTCTTTCCTTTCGTTCTAGTAGCATGTCAGTTTATAATCTCGTAGATCAAAAAATACTTTATAAGCAATAAAAGATCGTCAATGCATTTCTATTAAAGAAAATAACCTGGCGATTCAGCGGCTTACTTATTTAGGTTACCTGATGCTGTCACCACTATTTAGCTGTTTTATTTCAAATGGTTATATCATACACTATCTTTTGTTATTCCTTTTCGTGGCTTCAAAATTTGCCAGATTTCTTGTAATATATTAACTATTTTTACTCTATCACGTGGAAATATTACTCATGAGTTCGTGTTTTAAAAATGAAAAACGAAGTTGATTTTAAGATGTTCAGCATTTTCAATGTTTTTTGATTATTATTATTAACACGCTCCACAAGTTCGTTTCTAATCGAGACATATCGACCCAAATTCATATGGTATTTTATTTAAAAAATGCGCTTATGCCTAGGACTGAAAATACACCGGTTACATGTTTGTTTAAGATGTTTTAAATGAGTTTTGAAGCATTTCACTTGGAAGCTAATGCCACCGTAAAGTTTATTTTCATTGGCTATTTCATTTACAGATTTTATAGTTTTTTAAATAATTGTCATACTGAAGCATTATAAAACGGCAAAGAACGTAAATTAATCGGAGACTGAGGGAGTGACATCGCACTGTCGCTAACAGGTTTTCAAAGGTTGAGGAATAACTTGCGTACGGTCTACACAAGTTGTCATTTGTGCCAGAAGCTTGAATTATGACTCCTGATCTTCCCATGCCAACCGAGGACCAGGATTCCGGAGAGTTCATCTGCAGGTATGTGTTCCGTGAAGATATTATTTAGTTTAAATCGAATTTACAGAAATCGATGATGCTACGTGTTCTCGTACAATAATCTGTTATGACGGTTTGTTTCGCCCCTTAATTCATTGGGAGTTAATTCAGTGAATTGTGTTCCAATTATCATACACAGTAATGTGCAGAAATACAGGGAGTTTGTGAAGGTATCGCATCTATAATATGAGGGTGGGATGTCCTGAAGAAAGTAGGAAGTTGAGTTTCACACTTACATTGGCCATCAGCATAGATTCATGTTAATTTTAAAGAATTACTATTTTTTTTGTATTAGTGATGCTTGAATAGAATTTTAGGCGCGTTAAATTAAATTGAATTTTTAAAGTATAGTTATCGCTTGAGAAAACGATCGCAAGGTTACCCACTTGGTGCTTATCTAATTCTAAATGAACGAGCGAATTGCTAACTTTCACTAGTGTCGGCATGGGCGATTAATTAGAGAATGAGCCGGCGTTTCAAAACAAAGAATTTCTGTGATTTCATTTGTCGTATTAAGAAGTCTGGGCTCATAGGTTGAAAATTCGTAGGTCTTAATTCCTGACATTGCTAACAAAATATTTATGGCGTCACTTCTGCAAAGCAGTGTCACTGAATTTAGCATTACTTTGGTACTAAAAGCAGTGTCCCGCAGAGAGCTCTATCATGTCTTTCTTGCGTATCACGACACAAATACTGCATTTAGGATATCCGGGGAAAATACTCATCATCCCTGTTAACAAAAACACATCATATTAAATCTTGATTAGCACTTATATCAAGAATATTGAATTACAATCACAAAGGTTTGCAAAAATCTTCGGCCCCATTGCACGACAGCCGTTAACTACACTAACCTGAAGCTCGGCCGAGCAGCTCTTCTGTGGCCCTCCTGCGCCTCCCTGACTGTCTTCCATAAGATCCCTGAAATTAATTCCTGGAATTCAATAAACTGGGAAAACTGGCCTCATACACGAGACCTGAGCTCATTTTTTTTTGCCCGTAACAGGAATGCAGCGAACATGTGTGACTCAGATCGGTGCATTCCTGTTTTTTTCTATTAATGTTAAATTGCTTAGGCAACTGGTGGCGTTAATAACTCAGTTGTTTGTACCCGTGTTTGCATAATTTACATACCTTGCTTACGGGATTGCAACCTGTTAGGTAAACGTCTCACGAGTGAACGGAAGTAATTTCATTTTGTGTATTCATGTCTTATGCGCATTGTGATCCAATAACCGACACCTTCGAATAATAACGAGGTGGTTGAATGCTGACTGAAGAACGGGGCGTAATTTAAGTTGTGTAAGTTGGGAATTATTTCTCATGCACGGAAATTTCTGAAGCGACATGATAAAATTCAACCACTACTATCGATATTACAATATTTAATGAGACTTTAATTCTTGTTACTTGGCAGTTTTTTATCTCTTTCTATGTTTTTTCCTTAAGCATAGAACATCAAATAGTATATTTGTACTACTTTGCTCTCAGTTGATTCAACCATGGGTAAATCCTTTGAAACAATTATTGTGGTTGTCCCCTGATCTGATTTAAGGCCAGAGTAACAAACAAATTTACAGACCAATGTGTTGAACTTTATCATGGAATATAATGCTTTTCTTTCTTTTCTTTTTCATAATTAGACATACTACTTCTTTGCCTCATCAGAGCAAAATCTTGGTTGTTTGTGGGGTTCATTATTGCCCTGTTTTAGAAAGAACGATTAAATGTAACCCATAACTAACGATGAATTTATCACAGCTACTGCAAATGCAATAATACATAGCTTACGGGTCCCTTCTGAACTGATGTTTTATCGAATTAATTTTTCAAATCCAAGTCTGCTGTGCATTTGTATTCGTTAACTAAAGAAGAAATCGAGGTATGGCGGAGGTACCAATAGATTTCATAGGTTTCATTTAGACGGAAAATTGAAGCGATGTCTGATGTTAGTCTCACATGTGGAAAAAAGATCGGGAAAATATTATAAATATTGAAAATTTAATTAAATATATTTTTCAATAATTTGATTCATTAACCGGGTAATGTAACATAGGTCATTACATGGATGGAAAACAGTTTTCCCAGGTATATGTCGATATTTTAAAAGCAGAGAAATTGTTGGGGCACATCCTCTGTATCATATAAATAAAGGGAAAAATTAGAAGCTGTAAGTTATTCAAGTTAAATTTGAGTAAATGCTGCGGAACTGCAGTAAGAAACACCCAGCAAATCAATCAGTACAACATTGCAGTATTCGTTGTTCAGCGCTTTATTTAAATTTCCTGCGATTCACACTAGCTACACAGTTCTTCACATGCGTTTCGCTTTTTATAATGTTGGTTCCTAAATGAGAAAGGGTATTAGCAGAACAGTGGAATTATTTAGACCACACAAGCCTTGCAAGAAGAGTTGTGAGCTCGTTATGAACCACGTTGTTCTATTTAGCTCAGGATTTTATTATGCGTAATGTAGCTCGAGCTAATCGCTACGCGCTCCACTGAACACAGCAAAAAATGTTGAGCTTTGAATGAACTGCAGTTGGAATTTCGAAACTGCAAGCCAATGATTGTTAATTTTCCGTAACCAAAGAGGTAAAAGAAATGGTTAGTTACAAGTGCTTCTGATTCAAAAAAGTAAACATAGGCGATTTATTTAGCAGAATGAGTGAATTTCGTTCATGCAGAACGAAGTGCTTCATTGTCTGCAATGCCTCATTACAACGGCATCCGATGAGCTATTCGATAGAAAGTTCGATCGATTAAATTCTTGCAAGCTTATGACATTTGCATCGTTGCGATAGCAGAGTTTTTAGAGTAGTTTGACTGGGCGGGCGGGCGTGTCTGAGTTTCAAGAAGCTGCCAGACTTGCTTCTCATTCATTCGCTCACCAGAGACAGATTCTCGGCGCGGTTTTGGAAAGCAGAGCTGCGGGGCACAGTGTCCAGACAACACCTAATTTCTCGTCGAAGCCACTTCTCACCATTCGAAGCTTCTGGCTGCTGAAGCCTGCTGTTGCATTACCACGTTTGAAATTTATAGCTCGATATCAAACAACTGATAGTAGAAGTGGGCCAAAAACGATGTATCTCTAGGAATGACGATTAGACTGCTTATAAGGAGCGTCTGTGGTTTGTTCTCAGCTTTCTCATGACGGCTTAATTAGGGTGTGACTTACAGTAAATTCGGTGGGCGTTAAAAATAGCCGCCACGCCATAGTTTACCATCAGTTTTTCTCGTTCTGCTGCAGCAATTTCACTCAAACCATATTCGAAACTGTAGCAAAAATCCATCAGTAGGGTACAAAATTATACTTCTTATTTTGATTTTGTAATTTGCATTTCGCAACTTAAACCATGAAAATTGCATTTAGTATAATTGTAGTATTTACTCTTTGTTCTCATACTGGCAATATATGCTCTTTACTTATACTACGTCATTCTTCTATTTAAATAATGTATACAAATAAATTAGCACACATCGCGAATAATTTTTTTTTTTGGGTAATATCAGTATTTCCTCGCTTGAATAATTGGTGGGCTGAATAAGTTATCGCGAGATTTTTCCTTACCACTTCTTGCATACTGCGATGGTGAAATTATTTCCCATCTTGTAAGGGTTTGGTGCAAGCGGCGACCTGCTTTCAAGTCATTATCCATGCATTCAGATCGAATGGGGTCAACGTTCCTAAAAGGATTTGCGTTGGTTAATTGGAAATAGGCGACTACGGTTTGGCCCATTAGTTTTGATTTCTTTAATTTTAGTTTTGTTTTTTGTTTCAAGAATGAGCCCATAAATGAAGTAGAAATTCTCTCAGAATTTCTTCTGACCCGTTGTTTTCGAAATTTTTTTATTGCAATAAGTAATGCAATACTAGAGTTACTTAAATTGAATGGAATTATCCTGTAATAGAATATCCACTGTCGTTTAAAATCATGCATGCTGATACCATTCTTAGAAACGTCCACGCTAATAAGCATTATACACTCGTTGAGTTCCAATTTATTCAAGATCTGCTGGCATTCTCCAGAAAATATAACGTCTCCTGAGCAAGATTTCACCCTTTAACGCCCACGAGGACACCAGTGTCCTCTTTCAAATAAATGCAATTACACAAAATTGAAGGCAAGTTTCTACACAACTTCGTATCATCCACGTTCAGAACGCGTTTACATTCGATCTAGTCACAGCGTCTCGATTTGCCGATTGCATGTTGTTTTCTATCACTAACGATGCCAAAACAGCAAACAATCATTGGAAAAAAAAAATTTCCCTCTTCAGGAAAAAATTTGGACGTTAAAGGGTTAAGTACGTGTGTCCAGTCTGGCCGCCCACGGGCGATGAGAAGTAAGCCTTTCAGAACAAACAACAATGCAAGTTATTCCAATCATAATCCAAATGAACATTATTCCAATCATTAAAGTTCCATCAAAGTGTAACGGAATTTCATAATTGTGTACGCTGGACCACTAGCATGAAAGACTTGTATGGCATTTATTCTCTACAAGGTGTTTTACTCACATAAAATGTTTTGTTTAGACTTTCGATTTCCATCGCAGTTTTTTTACCATGCTCGAATAAAATGTTTTACCAGGTGTTCGTTTCTCCTCAAGGTAAAGGTTCGTTTTTAGTCATTTTCATTTTCCTGCAATAACCTCGTGTGTTTTTCATTCTTATGCCTTCACACCTTATCAGTAGTCATCACACTCCTGCCAAAAAATACACATAGCTTCATGAATTACTCCGTGTGAAATTTTCTGTCGCTTCAAAACGCCCAATAACAAGAAACAAGTTATCAACACTCAGCAATGTGTAACACTGGGCCAAATATGATTTCAAGCATAAAATGCTCGTATGAGCATTTCTAAGTTGTTTTATATAGTTGTTAACGCAGAGTTATTATTTTAGGTTCTTAATTTAGTCCGAAATGCACCAAGTCTAAAGAAAATACATTTCTTTGAGAAAAATAAGTGAATCCTGATAACCAATTACAACGATTTTACTGTGTGAATAGTATTAAAACTCATGACTATATTCGTAAGACTAAATATAAACACGTTTGCTGAAACTCAGATTACACAGTATCAGGCAAGAGTTTCTGCGCACTGCGAAGTACATAGAAACCCAATCAACTCTTAATTACTTTATCTCTGATTTCTTTTGAAGTTCTACAAGTTTTTCCATCTCTTTGAATGAGGTCTGATCATGCACCGTTGTTTAGTCGAATCGGGTATAGAGATAAAATCCCGAAAATTTCATGTCGGCTGCTCATTATTACGATCAAAAAATAGTTCGTTCAAGATATCTTCGAAGCAGTGTCCCTTGAAACTCTACATAAAGTAATTAAAAATCAATATAAATTCACAAGAATGCTAATATTCTCTTCGATAGCAAAAATTTAGTAACGTAAATTAGTTCTACAAAGTTGATCGTGAGCTTTATTAAATTTGCTTGTTTCCCCTCATTTCTTGGTTGGCCCCGCCATAAATGGCTGTTGGCGACCACGTTGGATTTAGAACCGCCAATTGAAGACGAGATAGAACTTCTGCCTTGTCAGAAGACATGCAATTTGATAAGTTTTTAGCGCGGACGCAGGAGCATTTTTCCCATTAGTTGATGAAGAGAAGAGACGAGTTTGGAATGCCGGCAAGCGACACTGCGAGCTTACGACACGCGAATCGCATTAGACGAACGAAGGACCTCGTGTAGCTTCCAGTTGTGATAAGATACTAGGCGGGGAACCACGTTGGGGGCCTCGGCGCTGGGCGGAGAGTGTCTGACTGAGCAGGGGGTGCCTGATATCACGCTGGATTTTACTTTGCCATACAGCGATATTTAGGACGGACTGATCTTCACTTACCATAGGGTGGACTTATGGGCTTCGATTTCATTAGTTTTATCCCGAAAGAAAATGGTTTGATATCTAATTCTCTACAGTAGGTACTGTTTTAAAATAATTATTTCTTGGAATGGTATGGCGATATTTAGGACAGACTGATCTTGACTTACTATACAGTGGAATTGTGGAGGCTCGATTTATTTAGATTAATCACGAAAGAAAATGGTTTGATTAATTATTCTCTACATTAGAGGCTATTTTAAAATGATTATATCTTGGAATGTTATGGTTCATCGTTACTTCTGAACCGAAGGTTTTTTTCAGATAATTGCGCATTTTTGCTAAGCTACGCTTCATGAATAGTTCAGCGATAATTCAGAGTATTAGCTTGAATGCCCCACAATTTAATAATGTTTATACATCAGTTTTATCTTCCTGGTTTAATTATTTTGTATGATCGTAGCTGATAAATTTCGTCAAAAACGGAAAACACTGTCAATCATCAAATCGAATTTGTTCATAAGAAAGTTAAGTTATTGATTTGAAATCACAATTTAAAATTGAATCATCGAATTCTTTCGTATTATATATGCCGTAGTGAGTCATGTCTACTCCTCAGTACAAAAAATTTAAAAAAGTATGAATTGTAAAGAAACTTCTCAACGGCTCATCAATCATTTTGGTCAGGAGGTTTTCCTCAAAATTTTCCCACTTGGGCATTGCATCTCATGTTATACTGAATGGCTAACTCAAAAATTAAGAACGTTTTTCATTCACACATTGACGCATTATCTCTTATCGATTTAAATATCGTAACATATTTCAGCTAAAAATCCCCGGTTCCGCAATTCTATATTGATTATATAAACAACGCAACTCGATGCGTCATTGAGATGCAAATGAATGAGTGACACAAAAACACTAATGAAGGTTGAAGGAACGTTCAAGCGGATTCACTGTTGACACACCTTCTTCAATTGCTTATGATTTTCAAACCGACAGGTTGTAGTTTTTGAACCTATGGCGTAGAAGTCACTAATATTCCAATACATAGTACTACAGGAATATTAGAGTAATTCCGTAGTTTTAATGAGAAACCTGCATTTATTTTCATCAGCGGATTCAAACCTATTCTGGCCCTATTTAATTACATTGTTAAAGTAAACTAAAAAGTTTAATGTATTTTTCAAAAAAATTTGTACGAGTATTATTCGCAAAGCTGATGAAGGAGAAGCTCCTCGGATAACTTTTAGGTTGTCTAAGTTTCCTTGCAACCATTTTGTCGTCAGTTTTCAAGTCAAGCACATTTTATTCAACAAAATGTTTATCATTTAAAGATGTCAGCTCGAGGTTAGTATTTTGCTACGAGTAATTGTGATTGTTCGTAATCGTGGTTGCTGTTAAAATTAGGTTTTAACTTTATTTGTTAGCAATACTCGTAACAGTGAACTTATTTGTAATTATTAAATCATTCATTCCTTTAATTTTATAACATAAGAATGACACACTAATACTCTTACTATTAATACACGGGAGCATCTGTGGCAGAGCCAACGAAAATTAATAACAAACTGCTATAGATTTAATTGCTTAATTTTTAAGAAATTCACCCTGCAGCACCGAGTTCGGATGTTAATGTTACTTCTTCTCGACTAAATCTATTGTCAAAAAGTATGAGTATACAATCATACATGTCTCCGTTCACAACGTGTAGAACGATATACTTGTGTGGAATGACAGGCAGCATTTAAATCAATTTTTACTTGTGTTTAATTTTTAACTGTAGTGTATTCAGTGTGAATTTGACTACAGAAAAAATGTGATGACGATGTTTAGAAGGATATTGAACAGTCGTGCAATAAAATCTATGCCACGTGCATTTGATCAGTGAATTTTAGACCAACTCAGTACCCATTCGCTTAGTATAGAGAAGGCAGGACACGACAGTCGAATTAAGGGGGCGATATACCCAACGCTTAAATTGTTCTAATCGATATAAACAGACCTTCACCTTTGTCAGGCAAATGCTGATAAAACCAACTAATTATAGAAGCACACGCGTAAAAACAATGTACTTGATCCAAGGTAATGCTATGGGTCAGCATTTATTGCGCTACATTCACCTTCACAAAAATCTAACACAATTGTTGTTAAACGTTGGTGTACTTCCATCCTTATGTAGTGAATGACCACGGCTGCTGAAATTCACTTTTTATCACGAAGCAGTTTTTGTCATGAAATCCAAAATAAAAATCCTCATTCTTCAAATTGTAATGAACACTTGAACTTTTACTCGTTGAAGCAGAAGCTGCTGGTATCGAAAATGGCGTTTAACTTCTTCAATTCAGTAAGAAACAAGGCCAGTAATGTTAGTTACAAGCATTCGCTAGTTATGAGGTCGCAAGGTTGCATTTACACTGCCATCAAGATAATCTAACAAGAAATCGAATTGAATCTATACTCCTTTACTATGAAAAAAGTCGATTTCAATACAGTTTTCACTTCAATAGAATATTATTAGTAAGGCTTAGAACCCTAAATCTATTTTCTAGAATATGCAGCTTTTGCATCACTCATTACCGTTTTCGATAGATTAAATTTATATAATTCTTCACCTTTTGACGCTAAACCACTATTCGATAAGTTTAATCTAAGTACAGGGTAACTTTTCTTGGCTAAAAAATTCTAAACGTAAGATGAGGTTCCACAGAAAGTGTTGTGAACTTAGTCGGGCCCACACGTACCGTTTCGGGCCCATTGTGATGATTATGAATACCAATTCTACCGATGTAATACTTACGTAAATTCATTGTTTTAAATTGCTAAAGTCAAGGCTAAAGTTCGTGGTAAAGTTAGGGTAGTGGAATCATTTAAAATATTTTAAAAATTCACCTCAATTGCGAGGACGTGTTTTAATGTTGACTCTGTAAAACACTAAAGTTCTGTATTTGTGGTTGTGATAATTTTTTGTCTAAAAGCTTTGTTTATATTCAAACTATTGTTAGATTCTTTTGTTAACAGTATAAAATAAGTTAATTATTGAATCTTTAAGTTTCGCATGAATAAACAGTTACGTTACATGTATAAAATTTTCCTCTGACAGTGGACGATTTATTGTACCAAAAGTAAGCAAATCACTTTTGAGTGGATACAAATTTATAGCAAACCGAGCACTAAAAAACAAAAGAATATCTCTCTTTTATCTATGCAAATGCGTGGAATATCACGATGGGGTGTTCACCATCTTATCAATCAAGTCCTTCCGATACACGTAACCGTAAATTTTAGGTTCAATCTACAGACGCCATAAGTGATTTGAATGACTTAATTCAATACACGTTCATTCTGTCGCTAAAAACAACTGTGATTAAGGTATCACTGTAATTTACTTTATTTTTCAAGACAACACCAAACTGGATCAAATGTCTAGTTTTAATGTATTTTTCACCACAGCTAATGCACCAACGCAGCATTTTTGACTATTTCATTTTACAGCAAGTTTAATTCACAGAAAACCAAAATTATTCGAATGACCTAAGACAACCAAAGTTACTTAAATTCTGATAGAAGTTTAATCTGTGGATTGTAATTATTTAAATCTGCAATTTCGACCATTTTCTCTGAAAACACTATAACTTACTATAATATAGTTTCTCTAATTTTCATATGCTTCGTGCTGGCATTTCGATCATTATTTTCTCTGAAGACATTATAACTTACTGGAATAGATTTTTTCTAATTATCAAATGCTTCGTACCGGCATTTCGACCACTTTTTTCTCCGAAGACAGTATACTACTTATTCGAATACAGTTTCTCTAAATTTGCAATACTCGGTGTCGGCAGGTGGTCTAACTGCGACCTGCAGCTTGAGAACTTGGACGAGCTGGTGAACCACCTGACGGCGACGCACGTGTCGCAGCAACAGGGCTCCTACCACTGCATGTGGCAGGGCTGCACCAGAGACAAGGGCTTCAATGCAAGGTCGGGACCAAAAGACATTTCTAAAATTCAATTTACCTGAAATTATTTTATTTTTCATTTTGGTAATTAGGGAGAGAATAAAATGTGATTCCATTGAATAGTTAGTCTCCCTTTTTTCTCTCTTGTCCATCATTTCCTTTTTCTATGTTACTAGAGTGACCTCTTGGCCCCGAAAAAGAGCTCTACAGTTAAGGTGTATTGAATCCAGTACCTCCTTCTCCAAAATGTACTACATCTCGGAAACAAAGTACCTGTTTATATGCAAAAGTGCAGTCAACACCTTCGAGTCACGAAAGTTTTGTTAGAAGAGTGCCCAAAAAAAGATGATAAGCTATATTTTATGTTCATTTTGGCATCGTCTTGGGGATACTGATCCATTTTTAAACTTATATAAGATTGTCACGTCCAACACATGGTCTTAATTTTTAGGCCATCGGCTGGAATTAGGTTTAAAGTATGTAAACGGAACATTTTGATACCTTGATACTCAATTTGCTCTGTGTGCTCGATGACTCGATCATGTTTTTTCAAATCCTAACCTAAAAAGTCCCCAAGCCGTATTAGTTCGAGACCTAATTGCAATGACTGTTTGTGATTGTTCAATGCTAGCAACGCACGTCTTGGCAGCCAAGCTAGTATTCGGCTCAATATTGAATTCAGCCTCGGTCAAAGCCAGGACCCTTCCTTGAAACGAAGTTGGACTGAACGCTTTTGCTATTTGAAAAGACTGTTGTGCTATTCCCGCTGCAAGCCCTTCTACCTCCGAAGCCGTGAGCAATCACAAAAACGATGATTCTGGAGTTAACGATGAACCATCAAAAAACTTCAAGTGCGAAAGCTACTCGTAGTGGTTAATTAGAATAAAATGTGCTCTGTACGTTTGGTACGATTCGCAGAAATCTACCTCTCGGTTTCGCTCATGAAGTTTGTCCAAAAGCCGGCGTATTTGGTATAGAGGTGTAGAGACATCTCACTTGAATAAGATTATTTAAAACTTCATTAGTGAGAGAAATGAGATACCCATCCTCCTTTGGAAATGGTACCAAACTTCATACTAGGAAGAAAATTTGGCATGAAATGCGTTTTTACTTTCATTATTTTGGAAAGACAGCCTACCAGTCGTATAACTTATTCGCTTAGCAAGAACAGAAACAGGGAATCTTTTACATGAACTGAAATACGCGTACGTCTCAAACTAAATAGCGACGTACTGATTTCGTGAAACGAATTTTGCTCCTTGAATTTACATGATGGAACTTGAAATAACCCTCATTAATATTTTCTCGTGTTTGCAGGTACAAAATGCTGATCCACATCCGCACTCACACAAACGAGCGTCCGTTTCAGTGCACTCAGTGTGGTAAATCCTTCAGCAGACAAGAGAACTTGCGCATCCACGCTCGCACACACACAGGTCGGTGTTGCAGCGCTATAGCAGTCAGTGCCCACACCAATTAACATTAGTCCCAGCTGCCCGCATACATACCGTCGTTTGTGAACTCGATCTTCGAACTACATACGCATTATCTTATGTGAATCTCACCATAAACTGATCGAAATTGGTCCTAGTTATTGAACTAAAACGATGCGAAATTGAAGTTTTAAATCACCAAAATCGATACTTCTGACCATAAATCGCTGGGTTGTCCCCCTTAACATTAGTCCAAGCTGCCCGCATACATATACCGTCGTTTGCGCACTCGATCTTTGAACTACATTCGCATTGTCTTTTGCGAACCTCAACATAAACTGATCTAAATTGGTCCCAGTTATTGAACTAATACGATGTTAAATTAAAGTTATGAATAACAATGAATAACTACGTCCAGTTTTCATCCGTTTACGTTCAGGCCCCCACGAGACGATGCCGAATAACTCGGGGGATTGATTGTGATTTCACACCAATAAGCAATTTAGACTATATTGATACTCTTGCTTGCAAGCTTGACTGTATTGAAGCCCGTACCCACATCACATGTTTGATTGCATTCTAACTCATAATCATTAGTTTAACTACATTTACACATGTACAAGTATTCGCACGGATGGTATGCATCACAAGTAGTGGATGGTTTGCAGGCAAACTTGTATTAAGACAAGTTGGTCAATATGCATTCCCGCACTGACATAGATTTTAGTGCCTACAATTGTACTGGCAGAGGTTGGCATGCGTGTACTCAAAACAGGTTTCAGTACGTCTGCGCTTACACTCATTCATGTAGACACCTAGCCGACAGTAGTGCCTCGGCCTAACTCGTACTTGAACAGACTCGAGAGCGTCCACAGTCGCACTCACACCGCGCACCTGTGTTACTTCTCATGAAGGATTCAATAACTAAGCAGTACTTATACAAGTTGATGTGCATTAACCTCCGCAGCCACAGGCTGGAGTGTAACCACAAACTCACTCCCATGTGTCGAAATAAACCCAGAATAATGCAATGCAGTCCTATAGTAACCACAACCATAACCACACTAATTGGTACAGAAGTAAAGTTAAGAGGAACTTAAATTACGGTAATTCCACGGTCGTAAATAAGCGGACTGAAGTGCATAGATCTATGACAACTCTGACAGAGGTTTGAGTAAATTTTCAACAGTGTATAAAGATGCTGGTTAGCACCTACAACCGTTACCACCCTATATACTCATATACTAATAGCGCCTCAAGTTAGAGAAGACCTATCTTAACCATAGCAGGAAGGAGAAAAATTTATCTGATTGCATCCGTACTTTAGTACTTTTCTCATTGTCAGTCTATTGGATAATCTTGGATGAAGCTTATATGCTAGTAAATATGAAACTTTCCTTCCAACAACATTTTAACCAATCAAATAAACAAGATTTGAACTTCTGTGACGCTAAATGAAGCATTACTCACCATATGTTGAGTAGTAAGCTAGAATTACAATGGATCATTTCATTTGGTTACGGTGAAATTCTGTGCGGTATTCGTGGTGTAAGTGTTTCCATGAAGCGGCTCAACCTATACTCCTTATCGAATGTATAATACAACGTTAAATGGATGAGGTTGTTTTTGTGCTTAGTTAAGAAGCCATGCCTATTGTCATTCTCACTGTTTATTGTAGGGCAAGTCAGGCTCACCGCTCAACGCACCTGTGAAAATGCGTTAGATTTTTTTCACACTATTTAGTAAACATTCCTACCTGATTCAACATGTGTCTGAACAATGTGTGACTTAAGCTGTAAAACAATTTCTATTCGGCGTAAAATATTACCAAAGGTGAAGTTTGACAAAGATCTTCTAAGGGAAAAATGCAGAGCTTAAAATAGTGCTGTGAGCAGCGGTTGTTGAGAATGACCCTAAGAATTAGTATTGGGTGACACCTAACACTGAAGCATGTGTTGGGCTCATGGCAAAACAAACAAACAAACATCGGCATCTGCAGATTCTTTATTTCTAATTCAAGCCTGATACATATCACCTTGTACATTGGTTTTTCAAAAGCCTTATAACTAACACCAGGACGCCATGGCGCTTTCCCCCGGTCGAGACCGGTACCCATTTCAGACCCCTGGGTAGAGTGGGCAGTCGGACTCCAACTTACTGAGCAGCGAGTGACGTATACCCACTGAAATGTCCACGGAATTGTGTTAGTGTTATCTTATATGACGTCGAATTTTTCCCATCGAGTTTACCATAAAAAATCAAACATCAAATGAACGAAATGACCTTAATAAGAAGTGGTGAGTGGTATGAGTGGTTGCTGATGATAGAGAGGGATGAATGGTAGATAGTCTTTTTATTCAGGTTATAACAATTGTTACCAAATATGAAAACAGGAAAATGCTTTCTGCCCGTTTCCAACGAATATTAATTCATGTGAATTAAGTGTGTAACACATTTTACTAGAAATTTCCAACCATAGTAAGTGAACTACTCAAAATTTAGTAGGGACGTTTAAAGTCTAAGTAGAGCAACTTGAAACTAAAAATTTTGAATTCATTTAAACAAGAAATTTGTGTAGCACAAGATTAGCTGCATTGTTAACTGCCCAGTGCCGTAAAACAACAAGGTCTGCAATCGATACATACTAGTTCACTAAGGACTGGGTTGACTTTAGAAGGAACTCAGTTTAAGATTAACATCAGATGTCTTTGTCTATTGTTATCGAAAATTAAACAACCGTCAATAATTCAAAATGTAAAAATTAATTAGCAATTTTCTGCTTTAATTCTTGTTTTTGAAACACAACTATGTTCTTGTGATCGATTTCAAAATCCACTAAAATACAGGATTCTTTGGTAGTTCACTTATAGGAACAATGGTACGTCGCCTGATGGAGATGTCTGGAAAATCATCAAAATTCATGGAAAACCAATAACCTGTATGGTGTTGATTTTATCAACTGTTAGTTAACTAAACCTAGTTCAAGTTATTTAACACTTTTTGAAAACTTTTTCTGTGCAGGAGAAAAACCGTACGTGTGCGCAGTGGCGGGTTGTGGGAAGGCCTACAGCAACTCCTCCGATCGTTTCAAGCATTCAAGAACACATCAAGTTGACAAGCCGTACGAATGTAGGTACCCCGGTTGCAGCAAACGCTACACCGATCCATCATCACTGCGGAAACACGTCAAAATTTACGGACATTCATCCAAAAAGCTCGAAGATCCATCAATGACTTGCATTCCTCCTCAATCTATTTCACCGCTATCTTCCGGATCCTCATCGCTGGGAGCATCGCCCATTCCTATGGCTCCTACCCCGCCGTCTCTCCTTCCACCAGTTTTTTTCCCATCGTCCAATGCCTCAGGAATGGGAGCAAGTATTCATTCTGAAATGTCAGCAGCAGCTACTGCGGCGGCGTTTACTTTTGCCCTACAACACTGGCAATCGAAGGTCCAATCAAGCCACACAACACAGAGTAGTAAATACAGCTCGTATTCGTCAGAGATGATGCTGAGAGGGAGTAGTAGCATGTCTCCCATTGATATTAACCTCGCTAACACCGGCATGATGGCGTATAGTCCATTGAGCAACGCTAACATTGATGAAGAAGACGAAATAAATACGCATGAGCCTGATGACGAAGAGACAGAGGTTGAAGAGTGTCTAGCCAACCAGTTAGACACCGCTACAGCTTTGGATCTATCCATGTGCACATCGCCCTTAGATTTGTCAATGCCATCTTCGAGGAGACGACGACATCAATAATTAAAGGGAAATTTGGCAAAATTTTTATTCATAAATTTTTTCACTTCCAGTGTCCTGAAAGTCAAAGAACCAGTTCCAAGAAGAATTTGTGCCTAGAAAAATTAATCAAAACTCTTAACACGTGTTCGCATTGATAACAAGTAGATTACATCAAGTACTATTTCTGGAAAACAAGATCTGATTACATGAATTATAATAATGCCAAAAAAGTATTCAATTACCATATATTTTGGGAAACTTTTTAGCGTTTTCCATCATATTCAACATTTTTGAGAGATATAATAATTCACTTTGAAAATCGTACCAGGAGAATTACAAATATGCAACAGGAACACCTCACAGAAAGAAGAGTATTGCAATTTTACTGTACAGTTTTACGTGCCTACCTCCCTTAACCCTTTAACGTCTCCATTTTTGTACGCATCTCACTGTTCTCACAACCACCGCCATTAGACTGGCACTAGCAACAGGTTGCCACTGACATCGGAATGAGGAAAGAACTGCCACTCAGCATTGATTCTTAAAGAAAACATTAGGGCTCAAGTTTGATAAGAAATACAATACATTGATGCTATTTTCACAAGGGGATAGAAAAGTCCTATGGTACGTTAAAGGGTTAAGAGGCAGTACTTTCGTCTCGTCCAATAGTTGTACATTTCTTCACAGCGATGGATTTTGGTGGAATTGTTTGTAAATAGCAAGTTCTTGAGCTTTCAGTTTTTCAAACCTGAATTGCAGAAATTATTTTTGAATGAAAGACTCTCCAAATATACAGTTTCATGTCCGACGTTCAAAAGTTCTTCGATATGTATTTAACTAGATTTTTTAAAAAATCGTGACCTGGCATGATTCCTAACTTGTCTGGAAAAGAATTTTCTATTTTTTTGCTGTTCATGAGCAACAGATAGAATACGTTGAGTAATAAAAGAAATAGCATACATATTTATCAGCACTATTGATAGTTTTTATTCTGTAATTTTCCGATAATTTTAAATCTTCACATTATTCAGGTAGGAAGGAGTAAAGTGCCATATACCGTCCTCCGGGATCGTCAACCTGCGATACGACGTCGAGAGGTTTATTTTGAGAGAATGAGTTAGTAGAAAGGCAGCTCGGCTCTTAGTTCACAAGAGGCTATAGATAATTTTGGCATTGATTTCCCACCGAACTGCCAACTATTTCATTGATTTTAGTTGTTGAATAATTTTAAGGTACGAAGTAATGAGGACATCAAAGCCCCCCGCACAGAGCGATTTGAATGCTCTCAAAGAAAGATTTAAACTCACTTTTACGGTTGAGTTTCGTATTCTCGTCAGTAAATCTTGAGAACCTTCAGTTCTGTAGGATGCCAAAGCCCAAAACTGGAAGTGGGATGCACGGTGTCAGAACGCGTGTGATGAGAGCCTTCTTTTCAGCAAGGACTGGTCAATCGCAAGAAGATAGCACTCTCTATCCACAACTATAATACTCATTGTTTCATCCGTAGTTCTACTGTTACGGTGTAATTCTCAGGAACACAAAAGACTGACTAGTCGACTTCAATGTGACTAAATTCGTCAGTCAGTTCCAGTTTCGGAGATTATTGAAGACCGCATTTCAACTTGAATTCATCGGCGGAATTAAGTGTGCCCTTGTCACCGCAATGAACGTTCCAGGTATTCTTCAACTTGTCAAATTCATGCGCAACGATTGCAGAGAATTAGATCGAGAATTACTTTAAAGACAGACGTAACAAAGTAACCCTCGGCGCTGGGCTTGGCTCATGATAGATGAACTTGAAATTTATTCTCGTGAAGCGAGTGGCGCGTGCCGACTGAAGCCTTGTGTCCGCGCTCTCATCTTGTCATTAACGAGTAAGTGTGCTCCACTACTTTGTTGTATTTCCTTATTTATCGAATGTTGTACCACCTGGTGATATTTTCGTATTTATCCAATGTGTTACTTCACCTGTTTATATTTCCCTACACTGCGCGCAGTAATGCCTGGTAGTATTTTCGTTTTTCACTGAACGCGTTCAGTTTGATTTGAGGTAAAATATAATCACCTGTTGACATCTCACCAGGATTCGGAGCGGCGATTGTTTAGCGCATAATACAATGCTCTGTGTCCACGAAACAGCTAGGTTTTCTTTAACGCAATCACTTCGAGTGAGATTCGCTCTTTAACTCAATCACTTCGACGGGATTAGACTTCTCACGAAAGGCACCAATTTGGGGGATTGTTTGACTTCTCTAGTCAAAATACGGCAAAATAAAATTGAGAAACATACATGATGAATACACATGCAATAAATTTTTCTTTCCTTTCAGTAACCTCAACGGTATTACATAAAGCAATTAAAAACCAGTAGTGATGGTTAACTTTATTTTTTTGTAAAGGAACGTCAATTCTGTAACACCTGCAGAAAGGGTTCATCGATGCAAGGTTCACATGTACTTGCGACTAGGGATTTCGGATAACTTTTGCTTCAATGTGCATTCAGTAATTCACTCCACGTAATTGTCACTAAAACCTATACCCTCTGAAATTCCATGTAGTTCAATTGCAATGACAATCGAATTTTCAAAAAGCCAAGAAACTATCAGCGGCACACCTACTACTTTTTTTTACAAAGGTTACCGGATTGACACAGCGAATTTGAATCGCGAAAACCGACTCAATTTGGCGGTAAAAATAGTGATCAGATCACACCGCTAGAGCTACGAAAGTAGACGCCAGTAGGCTAGATAGGATTCCATCAGAAGCACTCATCATTATGCAAGCTGAGATGCACGGGACTAAAACGATCACTAGACCAATAAAAACGATATTCAGCTGAGAAAAAATTTAGATCGGGAGAGCTCGGCCTCACCGAAACTAGCCATCACGCATGCTCTGATTAAAAGGAGAAAAAAATCACAGAACTAGATATTTAAGACTAACTCACAACCACGGCTGGGAAACCTGCTGGAAAACGATCAGCATATTTTTGAAGGTCATGAAGTCACACACGAACGATGGCAACAACGGGTATACCATGGGCACAGTTGTCGATATTACGGAGAACTAAAGAATCTATACAATTTTAATCCCAGAAGACTGAAGATTACTTCCTGTGTCAATGAACAATCCTCTCCACTGCACTTGTCTAAGCCACGGCAGAGCTGACGCGAATTGACAGAGGCGACATCTGTCTATGTATTTATAAAATTTGATTCCTTTATAAAATAAGTTCAAAATTCCGTGAGAGGTGAAATGGAATATAAAAAAATATTATGATTCGACTCCCATACGCAACCAATAATTAGCTAGATTGAATTACGCATTTTGCACAAACTCTTCCGTTGAAATAAACAACAAATTTCTCTAAAATCATAGATATCATCAAAGATGAAGCCATGTTAAGGTCACAAAAAAACGTAACAGATCAGACGTCATTGTATTGTCTGTAGACGAAACTCAAACAGTGGGAGTGATCAAATTTAACCATATCCGGTAAAGATCTTCCATTGCTCAAAAAAATATGACATTCTTCATTTCTCCGAAAGGTTACCGAACATAATTCAAAGTTATTCTTCTCATGCATTTCTAAACGCGACGAAACGCAAAGAAGTTACTTTTACGGGAATATCAGGTGATATCAACAACATGAAGCAATCGCATTGGAGCACCAGGAACTCGACGTGCGACATCAACAGTGCTATGACCTACATCACTGGAAGCTTAAGTGAGCTAAATTTGACGAAGATTTTCCTACATGTGGGTTCTTTACTCTCCTTTGAGGGCGTCCAGTAGAGAACCGTCCGCTTTCATTTCCTTGATGATATCAAGTCCACCAATCAGTTCACCTTTAACGTACACCTGCACAAAATTTGCTGAGTTAAAATTTATCCGACTTAGAACACACTACCAATAGCATAAAAATGTCGCCCAGAATAAAGTATTTTATACTTCAAAACCGTGAGACAAGATTCACTGAAGGTAGTTAAAAATCAGCTTACAATTATGTACTAGAAAAGAAGAGACTAACATAGAAGCATGAATCGGCACAAAATATTTCTCAAAAGCCTAAATTATTCAGAAGGTACGCAGTTGTAATCGTTCACATCTTACAAATGTAACAGTAAATAAGTCGAACATTTAAAATGCACAAAGAACCAATGACAAACCTGAGGGTACGTTGGCCAGTTGCTGAAGGTCTTCAGGCCCTGGCGAACCTCCTCGTCAGTCAGGATGTCAAACGAGGAGAATGGAAGGCTGGTGGCAGGTAAACTTGAGTCACTTCATTGGGAATCACAATCAAAATTCACTACCGAGCTGAGGGAAGCTATAGCTTTACACGGTCACCGGACTAGAGCCCCTGCCGACTGACGAAGACTGTGAAGAACGCCATCTAATGGATGACTATACAATGGTCATATGCAGTTTCATGCAGCTGGCTTGGCACATTTACTACGACTTCATCTACAGTATTTAGTTTCACGTTCTTCAAAATTCTCCAAGGAAAGTTTTTTTAAAATGGTTCTAAAATATTTAACGAACGAGAGAAAGAACGCTCGAATTTATCTAAATACTATTCTCCTTTGAATGAACAGAGTTCAAAATGAGTGATAATATTAACGTAGTTAATTACTGCTCAGGTGCTTGTTTCAGTCAAACTGCTGAAGAACTGACTGTGACGTCTGAGATCTAGCTTGCGTTCTGTTGAATAACCCAAGTAAGCTCTGCAAGTTTACCTTTGTTACGTTACGAGAGGTTCCTTCTTTAGCGACTTTCACTCACCAAGAAAAGTTAATTTCAAATCAGGCCATAAATAAATTTATTAAAGGACACAACACAAATGCCACAAATAGCCTTCATTGCAAATATCGCAACTCTTGTGGATATTTTGGTGCATGTTTCTTATCTGTCAGCACTCCGTAATTTAATTTCTGAACATTTAACACACATTTGATTGTTCATACGGTAAGTTTGGTTAGTTTAAAAAAATTTTACACAGGCGTAAATTTGGACAATTAATCTACATTGACACTAAGCTATTCAACCTACAAAATTCTGACATGTTACAAATATGACTGTTAATAGATCAAATGAGCCTCTGAGAAAATCATTCATCCAAGCTAACCCAACCTCATGAACTAAATGGGCAATTAATTATTCTAACAATTTAAGACATGAAACTGCAAAGTGCTGGTAGAAAACAAATTAGTACTTTTCACTCCCAAAAAGCCTCTCTCATTTCATTTATCTCATATCGCATCGCAATTTCTTTTTCTGTACGCTCCATTCATTCCCATCGCAATTTCTTTCTCTGTACATTCATATTCATAAATAAATATCCATTCCCTAGTTTGGACACCATGCAACACGGTCAGAATGATGACATTCTGATGAATAACATCGGATCCAAGCCCAGCTCACACATATTTATTGACCTCAAAATCTCCCTCAGCCTTTCCTGTAGTTTGCCTCACCTCTTCTCTATTTTTTAGAAGTTCAAATTTGCAGAATCACTGATGAGGAATAAAAAAGTAACGATTGATAAATATAAGAAATACAGTCTTTTTAGCGTTAGCTTCTCTCAATGATATATAATGTTTAATGAAAAGAGTAATTCTAAAGCTAACTTCGCACATGAGTTCAGCATTTGAAAAATAGCATCCTCAACCAGGTGGGACTGATTGCGATCAGCTTAGTCTTTTCAGGTCCATGCAGAAAGGACATTTCCCGCAACAAACAATCAAGTTACGAGGAGAAAAGTGGCTTCATATGGAAATTAACTCCAAGCCACGGGCACTAACCACAAAATGCTCCCTCACTAAAACGAAAGCAGGGCAAGAATAATCCTATACACAATCAAAGGAAATACTCACTTGATTTCTTTTAGAATTTCCATCAGCGTTCGAGAAAATCCACACCGTGGGTTTTCAGCGTCGCCTTTCATGAACACCATGAGTGGAGCTTTGTTCACAAGTGATTTTAGTCTGGGAAAAACGAGAAATTAAATATGCTTTAGCATCAGTCTCGTACCAGCATGAATAAAGCTTATGAGATGTTTAGCAATGTCTTCAAAGTTAGTTTTTATTCTTGAATAAATTATTTTGCTCCTCAATGCCCAACAAGACAGAGGCATGAAAATGTTTTTAAAAGATGAACAAATATTACAAGTCTCAAGTTTGAGTTACTTATGGGCTTTGGAATCAAAGCGATTTTCAGGTTGAAGTTGACAAATTGTCAACCAATGCAACGTTTACAGCATTGACAAAACTGACAACGTCTGGGTTCAAGTACCTTTCATCAAGATTCTGCTTCTTTGGCAACATTCCGGCAAGTTCCCCACTGGCGTCCCTCTCCTTCAGAATGTCCAACCCACCGATGAGCTCACCGTTCACATAAAGCTGCATCAAGTAAAGTGAAACGGCATGAAATAAGAACATAGAATATTATTACTGACATTCACTTATGAGCAGAACGCAAATTTTAGAAACTGCAGGTGATTATGCAAACAAGGAAATGACAATCTTAATGCAAATAACTTACAAAAATTTCAGAACTGATCGCTAACCAAACGCGTTTGAAACGATCAGACAGTTGTACAAGTAACGCCCACCTGAGGGTAGGTAGGCCAGTTGGAGTAGGTCTTGAGGCCTTGTCTCACAGCTTCGTCCGTCAGAATATCAAAAGTCGAGTATTGGGTGTTGTGGCGAGCCAGCAGCTCCACTGTGGTGCGGCTGAACCCTGCCAAAAGGAACAAATGAATGACGTTCCAGCACTGCACCAGCATGTACTTCAGAACAATCATTTAAAAAATTGCGCAACTTAATTGATTCATCAGTCGGTCGCTTCAGCGCAAGATCTGCGACTCAAAATCAGCGTCTTATGGAAATATGTTTTGATTTAAAAACTAATACCAAGTAAACATGGTTACAGTACTTTTTCTCATTCAAGCAATACGAGAACTCGGGGCAGCGACACAAGAACACGATCTTTAGTCTAGCAAAAAATTTAAGACCATTGTGATCGGCTTTATCAAAGGAAACCAATCATTTGCATTTCTACTTTCCCTTACAGATGTGTATTTATTGAAATTATAGATAACCCTCAAAAGTCCATTGCAGTGGCAGTTTTACTTCAGTATTATATGAGTTTTTGTGAAGTGGTATTGCACACAGGAACATCAAGTAATAGCAAACAGATCTGAAGGTAGTAGATTAACCATAGCTCACCACACTTGGGATTGTCAGGACTGCCCTTCATAAAGAGCATGCAAGGAGCCGAGTTGACCAGAAGCTTAAGGCGAGCATTGATGTCTTGAGGTGGGGTGGTGTGGTTGGTTTTTGCAGCCGCATCACTCGTGATCCCAGCACCGGTGAGTAGGGCTTTAGCTGCCTGTGGCAGGTCAACACAACAGAAGCGGTCGTGAAATACAAGTGATGAAAATGAAACGCCAATGGGTTTCCTCACCTAAGGTGCAGGCGGATCTGCAACTGCTAACATTGCAAATAATTATCAGTTTATTGCGAGTAGAGCAGCTCAAGCAGGGAGCTCTTCCCTACAAATGAACTGCTTTATAATAGTCATTTTCAAGCTAAGTCTTATAATAAACTTATAAAATAGTAACCTCTATAAGACCACATATTATACAGAGAATGAGTACGACTAAATGCTTGGAGGAAATGATACATCAAGCTCTCAATTCCTCAACCGATATGATAAATGCTACAGAACACTTCTCTCACATCACACACATCTGCAACAAAATTCTGGAAGAACTAGTAGAAGTGCAAGGAATGGAATTTTGCCTATTGAAGCCCCAAAATATGAGAAATTTCAAAATATCAAAAAATACTACTCATCAAGTTGCATCCTTGTCACCATCCCATTAAACCCAATTAAAACCTAAAAATTCAACTCATGATATAAAACCTAGACCATTCAAGTGGAGGCCACAGTCCCTATTTCTATGTATGTAAAAAGCTCCATAATTTTAAACACTTGAAACTCTTTCTCAACAACAGAAATACCACCCGAAAGTTGCATGGCAATAGAAACAGAGCCCACCCTCTGTTTTTTGAACACCATAAAAACCACAGTGGCATAACATCAGCTAAAAGTGACAACTGAGGTCAGAAATAACAAGCTGCATAGAGAAGGCATTGTCTCCACTAACCACTTTCTTGACTAGAGCTGTAAGATCAGCAGGCTTGGCCCCGTCCACCCTGCCCACAACAGCGGCCTGTCCTCCATCCTGCGCTGTGCTTGTCACCACCACAGTCGGCACTGCACTGATCGACAGCTTCTGGCTCACCTCGGGAACTTCCTCAGCTTGGATGTTGCAGTACACTACATTCTGTGGCAGCAAAAATAAATTTTCAGAAAAATTGAGACAGCTACAGAACTTTACGTTTACCATAAGTTTCTCATGGTAAGTAGTTCCCAACTGCACTTCCTTTGTTTTTCAGGAAATTTTGAAATTTCAATGCATTGTAATAAGAAAAATTGATATGTAAAAATGGATATTTAAAAAGTGTTTCTTCAATGTGCTTTTATGCCAACTTCAGCTAATGTTTCTTCATAGTGAATTCTGATTCATACTTTAGTTGGCCAACATCATACACCCATACTGATGACATGAATTTAAAAACAACTGATTGCTAATTTCTTAAAAAGATACAACATTGAAATCACTTGAACAACTCAATACAAAACTCAGAACCCTTTTCTCACAATGCTATTTAGTTTAAACATTTATTTGTAATATCGAATCAAATTGACAATTTACGAACATAACTTATAATAAATATATGGGCAGATGGGCAGCATTGATCAGGAACTGTTAAAGCAAACATGTTTAATCAGCTACATTTTAGAGTTAGATATTTCATCATATTCCCAGCTACAGGACAACTGCACAAGGTTCAGCAGTGCCAATCCAAGCAATGGTTATTAATGCTATCAAGAGCATCATGATGGCACATAACCAGCTGATGACACTGGAAAAGCAAAGCAATGAAGATACCTTTGTGTCAGGTTGTGAAGCCAGTTCTGAGATGACATCACTAATTTGCTTGCATTGAGGAGCCCACTCAGCCTGGAAGTGGCACACCAACACTCCACTTTTCCTGCAATAAACATCTCAATTATTCATATGAATAAACTAGTATCTAATTCTGTGCACAATACCTAACTTTTTTTATCCAGCCTGTTATACAAGAATGATGATGGTAGGCACTGTTGTTTTCTACAAAGCTATAGCATCAAATTATAAAACTGATACCTATATACACCCATACTTTGGTTTTACAGACAAAAATCGGGAACCCCTGTCCGATTGTCTGAAGCATCCGACAGATTCGTATACGGTATGGAATATGAATCACTGGTTCAAGAAATCAAGCACAACACAGAAAAAAGGGGGCATAAATTGGGAGCAATGTGATACAGGGGCTGAACGAGTGCTGTAAACAAAGCGACTGCCCACCACCTAGCGGTCAGTTTTGGAACTAACGGACATTTTATGGGACAAAAATTTAAGCCTTAAAAGACTAAATAATTTATCTGCATTTACTTCTACCTCATGTGAACAAAATTTTTTGCTCACTTTGTATCAATTTTAGAATGACAACAAAATGATGTAAAATTCAATACTGGGACTACCTTATTTCATTTAATTACTTCATTATAATTCTAATCCCACTGATATATGTTATTCCATATCGAATTCATTGTGTCCAAGCACTTAGCCATAAAAAATATTTTTTCAATGGCTTGGAAAGTAAAGCATTTACAGAAAACATCAATAAAAACTTTACACAGATAAAGATTTTAAAATCACTCAATAAAAAATTTGTCTTTAATTATTCAGTACCAATAATGATTAAAGCTGTTCCAATATAATTAACAAGTTTGAACACATTTTAAATGCTTTATCTACCATCAATATCCATCATCTATGATGGCTACATCCAAATCCCTATTACAGTCATATCTCACCTTACAAAAAACCAAATTAACGAACAACCTAAGTTACAAAATGCAAAATCTAAAAAATTCAAGCAATGCACGCTCAGCTTTGCAGCCGCCCAAATTTCCCAAAACGTAAATACGCTTGTAGCATCCTCTATTTTGTTTTGAAATTGGTGCGGTAGATTAAATAGTAAATAATTTGCGTGGCTTACTCATCTTAATGGTCTGATAAATAATTTTATTTTACTCTTAACACACATTTCATACAAAATTGGTATACTTTTTATAATTTCTAAGAGATTTAGAAGGTTGTCTTGGAATGAATCGGGCCTTTTATTTGCAAAATGCGACTCTACTTACAAGAAAATCACTATATAAAAACAATATAAAACCTTTTCTGGAGAGAATTAATTTTGTAAGATAAGGTATGACTGGATATTGAATAAAATCTTTGATCAGAACACATTAGAATGACAATTAATTTGAGTTTTCCAACAACAATATACCTAGGAATAAAAGGGAGCACTTTTTTGTGTAGAGTTAATGAAATGGGAAATCTATGTACATGATGTGTTCACAAACTGAGTGCATAAAACAGATTGAAACAAGAAAAACTGAAGAAAGTGATACATGCTAAAAAAATACCAGTAAGCCCAAAAAAGTGTCAGTTCCTTTTCAAAACAGAAAAAGATTTGAAATCAATATTTACTTTCAACACAAGAAGGCTTGCCTAACCATCAGCTCAGGATTTCTGATCTTGGTCCTGGAAGTACTAATGAACCTAATGTTGAAGATATATCAAAACCTCCAATGCTTAATTTCTTATTTGACTCAGGATGAGCTGCTTATTTGACTAATTTTGCTGAAAAAACTTGAACCTGCATTTAGAAATGTAAACCAGATCAATTTTGAATGAAAATTTTTTTGAAAACATTATTGGATCAAATTTTTTTAAGGCCAATTAAGCTACAAATACTTTGAGAATGACATGACCACCAGTGGTCACTGAGGGGATGTACACAATACTGACAACCAACCAGCAGTCACACACTCAATTCTCATAAATACTTAGTGAAAATTAAATGAAGGCATTATTTATTCAATGCTCATTATTTTCAAAATTAATATCTAAAATTAATTCTAATTCAAGTTGAACTTTTAACTTTAATTTAACCTGTCATACATATTATGTTATTATAAGTACTATGCAGTGTTTTGAAGGGTGTTACTTCAATTGATCATCATAACAGTATAATCCTTATAGACATTTAGTTCTCAAAAATGGGTGTACTTGTAGTTCAACACTTTAATTATCTCTGGACAACATTGAAAATGTCATATTCTCTCAAACCAGGTAATGAATAGGATCATCTGAAGTAGCAGCAGCCTAGATTCATAATTTATCTTTATCAAGAAATGTCATTGAGAGTCAAAAGTCATTGAGAGACAATTCAATTTACTATCACCAAACATGAACTTACTAGTTAATATTCATGACAAAGATTGGTACAATCAGAGAAAAATTGGAATCAATCAAGATCATCAATGAATACTTAGAAAAAACTTAAACACCTTACAATAACTCGGGTACTACTGACAATGTAAAATTAGAATCATGGTAAATCCATCAGGTCAAGTGAAAGAAATAGAACCTATCTCGTAAACAGAATTTTAATAGGTTCTTGAACAGAATTCAACATAGAACTAATCATGTTGTACATTATGTGTTTCAAACTACCATTATATGAATCCTATAACATTCAGGATTAAACAATATTTAAATATTCTGTGCAATAAATTCCAAATGAAATAGCAGATATAGAAGTCCTAACTGGCTCAAAATACATTACCAATGAGTTTTAACAGAAATGCTACTAAATCGCAGTTCCAACGTAACAATAATATAAAGATTAAAGAGTTCGCAAGAAGAACCGTTTAGTACCGTGAGATTTGGATGTTTACAAGAAGCTGAACTTTACCCTCAAAAAGATCTAAAACGGGCAACTAATCTGTTCAAAATTAATCATTACTTACGCTTGAAGCTTGCTAAACTCATCAGCTGATTTTACGTCTATGACAGCCATCGTTGAACACTAAATTTTTAATTTAAATTATCAAATAAACGCTTACGGCTTCAGCGTTTAGCCAAGCGAAATCTGCCGCAACTTTATAGAGTTGGAATGCCAATGATTACAGGCTTGCGGAATCAGTCTGTTATATGCATTTAGTCTCGGAAATATAATACACAAACTATGCAAAGCGACACGAACGAACGCTTTCATATAATGACAAAGAATATTATTTTACCCTTGGTTTTTGATGATTTTTAGAAAATATGCTCAGATAATGTATAATCATGCTCCTTAACAAAGGTCCCAATTCATTTTATTAACTTGAAAAAAAGAAAGACTTTCATTCTACTGAAAAATTGATGCAGCAAATAATCTAAAGCTCATTTCACTTGTATATTTTCCAATAGTTCATCATATATAATATGACAAAACAACTACAGCAACCGAGCATATACCATGATGACTTCGCCACACGATTGAATATGGAATAAATTACGAGACGAATAAAAGTTACTTCTCAGATTTGTTTATTGATACTATATAACTTCTCCATTTTCAGTAGGCTCAACATGGATGAGGAAATAAATTCAATCTGAGGTGAGCCAGCTGCGGAAGAGCAAAAGAAATTCAAATAATCTAAAGAACAAACTGACGCTCTACTAACGTTAAACATGATAACCTTAACCAGAGCTGCATGTGTTATACACTTAAATTGAATGAACACTGCTTACAGACTAACATTCGCAGTGTTGAAACAGTTTTAATTGTTCTGTTGGCGAACTCCTATCATCTGAAATCGTTTTCATAAAATGAATAGAGATAAATTAAAACTGTAAAGTGTCTCGCCAACCCGCTTCTGCGGCGAGAAACTTCCAGAACTAACTGGCACAGGAAACATAGTCTT
>JACJUY010002204.1:0-31168 GCA_014220935.1 Platorchestia sp. MABIK
CGTACTCTGCGCGTACTGAGTTGCGGTTACAATTTGAGAGTCGATGGATCATCGTTTAGAAAATAGTTGCTGCGTTCCTTGGACAGTGTAATTTGATGTTCCTATGCAAAAATAGCACCATTTGTGCAACCCTGAAATAAATCTGTTATGAAGAGGAGGTTTAAAAGAATTTTTCTGCTTTTAAAACGTAATGTTTTACTTGCGCGCTTTTTATATTAAATAATATTATGGATTCAAGCATGTTTTGCGAAGTTCAATTTCATTTCATTGGTTGCCCATACATTTGAACTAATATGAATTTGGTTATATCAAATTCACTTCATACCTGAGAACTCAGTTCGCTATAAGTGAGTATTCCTATTTATTCGGCCCTACACCGCCTCATGACATAAATTTTTATCATCAATTTGCTGGAACTATCACCTTTTCTAAATGTTTAACTATGATCAATTGTTCCCGAGAAAATTTTTACATAATTGAGCAGAATTTGTTCTTCATTTAAAAATCAATTCAAACAAATTCCGATAAAAATATAAAACTTCCATAAAATTCGTTGAATTTTTGGTAGGATAAAAAATAAAATGCTTCGAGTAAAGAAGAAATTTTTGAACGAAAGTGAACAGTTCCAGAGTCTGGCTCCAGCTCGTACTCCACCAGGCTCGTGCATTGTAAGCTCTCGTCCAAGGCATAACTGCAGATTTAAATCCGCAGTGTGCCCAGGTCAAGTTGTGGTCTTTAAAATGGCCTTCCAGTAGTTAAATACAACTAATACATTCAACAATGAATGTGTATGGACATTACTGAGCCGTTGTATAGATACCGAATGTAAATCCACACTCTTGACACAGGCATTCAATAAAAGCTAGCTCCCAGAAGACTAGTCTGCAAAAAAACACTCAATAAATTCCACCATTGCACTTCGCATGTTCATGTTCATGAGTTTCTTGCACAAGAGTACAAGCAACACGTGGCGGGTTCTGTGAAGCTGACTTTCCAGACTAAGAGGTTCACAAACCTCCTCTTGTGAGCGTGTTCTCGCCGTGGAACAACACATAAAAATGCGTGACGAACAACCCCTTGAAAATAGAGAGAAGCAATGTCATACCTGCTGCTGCTAGAATGGGAAGGAGATTTACAGCAGAGCAGATAGCTCTTCGTTGTGCATTTTGGAATGGTTTAAATATCCCTCCAAAAATGAACAATTCAGAGTCTTCCCAACAAATTCCGGTTATCATACCCTAGTGTTTTGCGTTTCTATTATATTGAGACTTTTCGTCTAACTAAAATGTCGAAGTGAATATCATCCAATACAGGTCATGGAACGCTCGTAGGGTTTATCAACTCGAAATAACAGTTTTTCATTATTTAATTAACTTATTATCATTCGTTTGCTAGTCAATACAAATTACTTCATGATAAGTTTCCCTGCTCGCTAGATATGAAAAATAAAAAACGAACGTTCTTGCAATGAATAACTGAGAGATCCATCCGAATATTTTCTGAATTTAGCCAATACAGGCTGCGCAAGTGATACAAAATAATAGAAGTCATTTTTTCCATCCAATTTTCTACACCAGATTTTAAGCCCACTACTCCTCATCAAACATTTTTCCTAACTTTTAGTTCACACAGTTGTATCTAATACAGATACAAGTGATAAAGGTATAAAAAGTGATGTTTGACCATTGGATCACATTTGAATTTTTACATATGGCATTCACGTCAGTATGTTCATGACGAGATTAAAGGAAAAATCAACATTGAAAAATAGAGGCACATTAACACACATTTTACAAGATACCTAAATAGTGAGAACAACTCACGCTTTGCAGACTGAAAGACAAATTAACGGCTACGTTTAGACATCATTAGACCTAAATTTAAAATAAAATACGTCATCTTTGCGTCACAGATGGGAGCGAAAGTTCCTCCGTCGACATGGCTTCGTTGCGTAGAGTAATTTTTGACCAGGATCCTTAAATTTCGATTTTTTGCAAGTAAAATTAGAGCACTGAACTCTACAGGGTTGCCAGATGCTTGAACTTGGGGCCAATCGCGATGCAATGAACGTCCATCTAACTAGGTTAGAAAGCCTCCAGAAAATACGAAGAATGTAGTCTTTTGTTTAGGGCCGAATTAAAGCTCAATGCCGTCGATTAAATTTCAAAGCAGATAGTTGAAGCAAAACTGCCCAGAAACGCAGCAAGACGACAGAATAAAGTTTCTTTTCAAATAATAATTCCAGTGTCATTTGAGATCCAGATTTTTCATCTTCATGCTTTAAATGTATTTTAAACAGACCTGTTTAAAAATGAATTTAAAGCATGAATATGAAGCATCTGGGTCTTAAATGACGTTTCTAGTATCACGAAACGCTAAGGCAGCACGGTTCTGATCGTGATGAGATTTCAAATATTAGCTAGTGAGTTAATTTCAAATAATTTTAGGTAGAAATTACAAAATGATTAGCAGTAACACCCTCCATGTGACACTCGGTCCCTCATTTCTTTTCTCTTTTCTGTTTCTTATTTATTGTGTTCTTTTCCCAGCAATGATGTCGATGAAATCTATTATAGGCGACAATTTTTTATACCAATCTCAAGTTGGTGATGATTTGCATGATGCGGAAAGACATTGATAGACACCATTGTCGTTAATAATATTAATATCAATCACAATATGAGACGTTGCGAAGTCAAGTATTTTCATGTAGTTCGAGCATTGTACGTCACTCACCTATACGAACACAGCACACAAACACACCCAAACACTCACGGCACTAGCGAGGGCACAAACACAACACCCGTGTAAAAACACGCATTACACTTGCGAGTCCTCGAACACAACACACTCACGCACACACGATACTCGAAAGTATGTAACCACAACACACACACGCGAAAAAACACTCGACACTCTCGAGTACACGCACACAGCACACACACACTCAAACACAGCCGACATTCACGAGCACACAAACACAACAAGCAAGCCCACACGACACTCGCGAGTACACGAACACAGAACACACCCAAACACACACACAAGACTCACGAGTACCTGACAGGACGCACACGAAACTTGCGAGTACACGAACGCAACACTATTAAGTACACGAATACAACACGCAACACTATTAAGTACATGAACATAGCACGCAACACTATTACGTGTACGAACACAACACGCAACACTATTAAGTACACGAACACAACACGCAACACTATTAAGTGTACGAACACAACACGCAACACTATTAAGTACACGAACACAACACGCAACACTATTAAGTACACGAACACAACACGCAACACTATTAAGTACGCGAACACAACACGCAACACTATTAAGTGTACGAACACCGCATGCAACACTATTAAGAACACGAACACAACACTATTAAGTACACGAACACAACACTCAGACACACCCAAACACACACACAACATTCACGAGTAAACGAACACAGCAGTAACCCAAACACACACACAACACTCACGAGAACCTGACGCAACACACACACTGGCGCGGTCCCCTGCAACGTTACGGTGACAGCCCCACCTAACTTGGGACGGCGGTGAGGCGGCGAGGGAAGCTCTGGCAAGCTGGACACGTCGTGGCCATTACGTGACCGAACTCGCTCTGACGTGACCTCTACTCAACTTAAAATACACACACAAAACTCGCAAGTTTTTCCCTCTACACCGAAGAATTTGGTGTAGCAGGTTCGTGACCTACGTTGGAAGGCAGGGAACTTGGCCAGCTCGTAAGAAACCTCCATAACTGATCAAAAATACTTGGACTCGCAGCTATGGAGTTGAGCTAACGGCTTAGGCTTAGGAAGACTTAACCTGTTACTCTGAGTGGTGTGGAGCAGCGCTGCCTCACCTGGTAATTCCAGTTATGGACTTAACTGGGTGCCTGCCTGGGCAGCTGAACCCCAACACTGTAGTTTCCAAGGCGTTCGTCGAAAACTTCCGGCAAGTTGGGGAACTTGATTCTCTCTCTCTTATGTGGCTCCCTAATTGAGACTGTGAGATGACCAGCAAGCGCTCGGTTGTAATTTGATAACTCAGTTATTTGTATGATAGCTGTTTTGACGAACTTGTTTTGACGAGCATAATGATTTTGCATTACTCCGTCTATTACATTTTGCACTGACTCGATAGTACTTCCTATGTAATGGGAAACGTCTAACTACAAAATACAAGCTTACATAAAGAATTCATAGCAATATTTTCGGAGTAGTAAGGGGAGTTAGAGTCATAGTTTTAAAAATAAAAACCGAATTTGAAAACTGAGGGAAAATCTTGATCATCTTTAAAGTATACATATTTTAACATGGAGTAATTTTATTTATACGTAGAAGTAGATGGTAAATTTGACGTCCAACTTTTGATTGAAGCAGCTCATGAAGTAATTCCTCATGTTCAAAATGTACAGTGTCTACGATCTGGGGAGTAGAAGATGCGACTCGAATAGCACGCACACTAGGGGCAAGTGTTAAAGGTTGTGAAGAATTTTCGTCGCGTAAATAACCGCGATGAGGAGGTATTATGTACAGAAGATTTTGAGACGGCGGAGCCGCATGTCTTCGAAAATTAGTCGTCCAACAGTTAATTTAAAGAATATTACATGTTATAACCATTTTGGAAAAATGTTAAACTATAGCGACCTTTTTAAATAAAATATCGGTTATAGTTTACAGTCTCTACGCATTACATGCACATGCCAGTTTCTAATACTTTTCGTCTACACATTTGAACCTAATGTATCGCCCCACTAGAATGACCTTAATTTTCGATGTCCACCTAAATTACGATAGTGTATGAATAAAGCAGAATCTAAATTTGATGAATATCACGCTCGCTTAGCGGCTTTTGAACAGTTGCAAAGCATTTTATGGCCATCCAAAAAAAAACATTCATAAAATGTCTCTGCAAGCATTAAGAAAAAATTCATGCGAAAATGGATTTGTTTAACCACGATGTTGAAGCAGCATATCATGTTGAATTACGTGTAACCGTTATTAAAACTCCGCTTAGTCATCGCAACTACAGGAAGTCATGATTACAGCGAGTTCTGATAATATCGAGCACGGAATCAACGCAATAACAAGTAGTCATTGTCAGAATTACAGATATTCGTCATTATAATTATTACAAGTCGTAATTGCTATTAATGTTTTTCCCTTTTACCACCACACAAACAATCGTTGATGAAACTAATGGTAAACATAGTTAAAATTACTGGTAGTCACTCTTGCAGTATTAAATATTCACTATTAGTATTAATGATTTTATTATTACGAACATAATGAGTCATTAATTGAGTTACAAAAAGTCATTATTATAATTATCGACATTCTACAGGTATTTCAATATCATCAGATGTTCATCGTAAAAATACAGGAAGTCTATAAAAAAATAATGAATATTCTCTACCGCAATTAAACGCATTCATTTTTACAAATACGAGAATGCATTATTACAATAAGGAGTAGTTACTACTATCACCATAAATAGTGATTACAAAGCTGCCTAAGCCTCAATCCCTATAAAATAAGTAGCGTTTGTGTCGTGTAAATGTCCCCTCCATTTAATGATGTATTGGCAGATTTACGATCGTTCAGATGCAGTTATTGCGAGAAATGATGGATTTTAAATTTGTTTCACTTGTACGCTACCTGTAAACTTTTTTATTTTTCATACGTATGAACTGTGCTGACCACGATCGCTGTAACTTCTGTAGGATGACAGAAGATTGCATGAGATATATGACTTTTTTTCATTTTCAATCACTAACATAGCTCAAACACTTTTTCATAAGAAGTTAGATTATTTAAATCATTTTAAGACATTTTAAAAACGTAAAAACTGCCGGTTAAAAAATGCAATTTAAAAATAATGCATAGATCTAGAGAGCAAAAAATCGAAAACCAGACAAATCGTTCCCAGTGTGAGAGTTCTAGCACCGAGACTACTACTCGTACTTACCAAAGTTAAGCAGAATTTGCTTGCTCAAAGTTCGAGTATTGTTCATGAGTAAGAAATTTAGTTAAAGATTTGAAATTGGTTAGACTCTCATTCTCCTTCAATTTAAATACTCGCCAGCGCAAGAATTTGAAACTCATGTTGCGGTCTCAAAAGTAGACACTACTTCCATTTTAAATAACTCATTTAACATTGAAGTGGCAGCACGCTCGTTAACAAAGTGAAATCAGGCTTGCATTTAGCGGAAAGACGTGGCTTCATGCAGTGACAAAACCTCTGTTTCATATGGGTCTGCGAGCACAACGCCCAATATTTCAGAGAATAATAGCGGCCCTCGTCTCGTGATCCAATGAGCGTCTTCTGTTCATTTCCTAATTTCTTGGAGCGTGATCGGCTCATCGTGATTTTGTGGACCATTTTGAGAAGACCTAATTTCACGGAGTTCTGATTCAGCTGATGATACAGTGGCGGCTTTATCAGAGGGATCGAGGGGCTTAACAGGCTATAAAAGGTAATACACACGACAAAATGCTGGCCTTCGCTGCAAAATGCGCACCGCGAGCCCAAATATTCTGACCCGCTGCAGCGCGCCTTGTCTCGAGATGCTGCGCTCCCAAAATGACAGTCCTTGGATTAGAGAAGCGAATTTTGAGGGAGGTCTGCTGAAACTGCTTTTTAGAGACTCCCTCCAGCCTCGGCAGCGAGTTTCGGGCTCAGTGATTTATTTTCTTTTTATTCTGGGGAAAGTTTTAACGACCAAGACCTGATCTCGGGTAGTGGTTCACATTAATTCGGGACGCTCGATGAGGTATTCCCCGCACGATATCAAAGGAAGTCATTGCTATCGCTTTTTTCTAGCTTATGTTCTGCGCAGCAATATCATTAAGTGAATCAAATATTGGATCCTGGCCTTTCTCAATTCTTTCCTGCCCCGACATTACATAAATGAAATGAAAAAGACAAGTGTGGACTCTTGCCAAGTTTTCCTACTCTTGCATTATGGACTGATTTCGCGCAAACCCCGGGCATTTTTGTGGCTGATGAAAAAACTGAATTCTAATCAAATTATGGAATTTTGAGCCTCTTTCGTAAACTTTAGGGGAGTATTTAATAGGTTATCAAGAGATACCAAAATATACTACCTTCTTCCACTTCTGTACAAAGTATCTCTTTGAAGAGAAAGAAGAAATCCCACCATACCAGACGACCCGTCAGCCAATTTTGTGATCCCTGTAATGGCAGGTCTGATCCGCGACCATGCTGCGACGATATACGTCTCCGCAATCTGGCCCGTAAAGCTAACAGAACCTTCAACTTGACCAGCGGTATCTGCGGCAGGGCTCTGCTGCCGAGGTTATCATTCTTGGTAACTTTTGTCTGGAGTGGAGTCAGCAAAGTTGGCTGCCAGTCCATTATCCTGAATACCTACACGCAGCTCATCCACAAGATTTCTGCGAGGGCGAAACTCCGATTGAGACAGTTTGGAAAAACTAGCAGTGCATTAGAATCCAAACTGAGGTTCACAAAAATTAAGGTTAAACGAAGGAGTTTCAAAGTTACCGTATTTCTACCTTTTTTCGAACAAAGGTTCGGTCATTTTTTTCTCACTCGAAGGACTTTTAAGAACATCAGACCATCGAGGGATTTTCTTCTCAGAACACAAACGACTAATATGCATGAATCCGCGCCTACTAATTTCCACATCCTTCTTGGTTGCGTCGTATGGTTATTCATGCATGCACAGTTCCTCCCTGTCACGCACTTGTCACGTAAGTACATGTGATCGACTACATTGATAAGTAAGCTTCTGATTTATGATGACGCTACAATAGCAGCGAATTGCGAACATGCATCCAAGGTATAAATAGAAATAATTAGAGGGAATGTAGGCACCCTCTTAGTAATCTTTTGTATTCAAACCATCGCTGTTCTCTGTAATTTGCTCAGCAGCAGTGAACAACACTTTAATTACGATAGCTATGTTATAATTTCCTAGAAATTATCCTCAACTCCTATGGTAGCGCCAAAGCAAAAAAAAGATACTTTAATTTTTAGTTTGAAAATGAAGGTTCAGCAGATAAGTTTTAGGTTTGGTTTTAACCTATTATAGCTGCGCTGAATTACAATTAAATAAACTTATGCTCTAAAAAACGATGCATTTATTGTAAGTTAATTGTATTATTGCCTTTCTAATTAAATAGAACGAATATAAAAAGATTGTTAGATTTCTTCAACACATGGGACTAAAGTTGACACAGATTTTATTTCGTGGGGAAAAAACAGAACGAAGCTCAAAAATGCGCACTAACCTGCATGGTGTTGATGATCCTCCCATCCGTTGGCAGGCTTAGATGTTTGTTTAGTTTCTATTTATTATTCTTCATAGTTCCATAAAACAGCGCAATTAATATTTGTAAATCTATTCGTGATGTTAATTTATCAGTAATCTTCTCAAGAGTTATGCATTTTCAGTGTGGCGTTCATTTATCTACGTCAAATATTTAATCTAATATGTCGAGAAGACCCCAACATTTTGCTGGAACTGAGATCTCAAGTAGAAAAAGTGAGACAAATTGCGTAAATACGCAGCTACTTGCTCTCGTATACAATTCCCACTTTCATCTTCTACAAGAATTTAATATAAAGATATTTAAATTCACCGCATTTTCTTCAAGTGTTCTAACAACGCAACAAATTATCTGGAAATGAAATCAGTTGTGCACTGTGAGCGCTTGGTTACGTTAATTACTATTGGTTAAAGAAAATACTTTATTCCTGATGAAGGCCTCTCCTTCATAATTGTGTTTAATGCAATCGTTCTGCATTGCTTTTTCTTAACTCTCTGTTTATTCAGAAACTGCAAGAAGATTTCAGACAATATTCACACTCACGTGTGTCCCGTTTGTGAAGTGAAACATGATTTGATTGAACCTTTTAGTACCACATTTTACATCATGAAATATTATCAGGTTCTTTTCAGTATTACAGTTTGATATGCCTTTGAAGAACAAATTTGTTGTCTTTAAGTTTCACGTAGAACGTTGCCTTTCGTTTACATTTAGTCCTCACCGCACTTCCTCTTAAAAGCATTTCACCGATGTACTCTTACATAAAACGCAGAAATAAAACATAAATGAAGCAGAAGTACACAAACTATGAGAACGTCAGTCGGAGTATGTGATTATCGCCTTCAGTTCACCGTATAGAATATCCATGAAATAATTATGAAATATGCTCATGGCCTTCTGCTTTTTTTCTGACCTGGACCAAAAATCTGGACGTAATTTTGCTTATATATATGTTAGATTTTAAAAAGACACCGCCCAGTAAAAAACTCCCCCATCAAATTATTCTTTATGAAAAGAAGCCCTCATTTGCTTTTCATTAGAATAAATTCATCAGGCACATCCACATCTATTGTTGGTACGTGCAATTGTTATGGCGAAGAACAGGTATGATAACAGAAGGTAGAACACGAAGTTTGTTTTGGGAGTGTGTATGTAGGGTAAAGACGACGTAGGTCCTTTACGCATTTGCAGAACGGCTGCCCGAGCCGGACTAATGTGACACTGGAATGACACTCGAGCATTATTGAAGTCCAACACAGACAAGCCAAGTGGACACTAATGGCGTGTCTCCCGTGGCACATGCAGATGTCGAGCACAATGCCATGACAACCGCACAATACCATTAACATCATCTCCTCCTGCAATGTCGCCGCAGCCCTAAAGAGTTTCATCTTTTCAGCTCTGCAAAACCTCTCACTGTTCAGCGCACTGCACCCTTCAAGCAATAAGAGGCCATTAAATTTTGCATAAAAACCGATACACTCAACCAGAGGAGTACCTTGTAAAGAATAGATTTGCTCGCCGTGAGGGCGCGCGCACCCGCTTTCTCTGTTTCTCTCTTTCGTCCTCGCAAGAAATAGCGATGAATCGAATTACTCACAGCAGCCGCAATCTCGAAGCAATGTCACTTAATTTTCACAGCTGCATTCTGAGCCAGCGGTGCGCTCCTGGGAACCAGCGCGAACTCAGGTTTCCTTGGAAGGAAAACGGGATTAAATATTTTATTACTTATAAAACGTGGTGCGTCTTCTCCCAGCTTGCGAAACACAAATCGTCACGCAAGTTACGTCCTCGTGGGATGTTCAAGAGCTGCAAACTTTTCGCTAAGACTTTTTTCAAAACACAATGCGTTGATTTGCATTTTTAAGTTTCTTCATTTTAAAATGGCTTTGATTTCCTAATTGTTTTTTTCGTTTTCAAGGTTCATAGAACTACGAGGTTTTTTCGTTTTCAAGGTTCATAGAACAACGATTTATTATCCTGCCGTATTTCATTGATGCAAAACCTGGAAGGTATACTTTTAAATTTCATCATGTAATTTCATTTTTTTAGCTTAGATTAGATCTTTGTTCTGAAGTGAGAGTATCGTAAAAAATGCTCTGGCTTTATATTGGCTTTCTGGTCCATAAAAAATCATTCGTCATTTAGACTAACAACAAAATTGGAAATCCGGCAACCTGTTAAACGTGCATAAATGTTTTTAAAGGGAATTTAAAAAACATTAATGTTCTGGCATGGATATTTTTTTGATGATATTAAACATTAGATTTAAAGATAAATGTTAATATTCATCCTGAAACACCAAGCAATTGAACTTTTTCAAGACTTTTTGATTTTTTAATTTGAATGAATCATTGAATGAAAATATAATAAACTTACATCATTTCTGCTGTCACATTGTTTCTTATCACTACTATGATCTCACCCCCAAAAAAATTGTAGACACGTAAAATTTCTCCTACTAGTTGCATTTCATTTCACTACATAGTATGTAGAGGTACTTCAGCAAAATTTCTTCCGCATGTCGTTCTCACTGCATGCGTGTTTCTGAGATGGCTATGAGAGCAATTGAAAATTACAATCATTACACTACTCACATAAGCAAATGAACAGATATACACAGTATTGAAAGTTCTGAAATGCGCCATATTTATAACATTATCATAAAAAATACTTAAAACAAAGGCATTGACCAAATTGATTTTAAGTCATGGACAACAATATTAACAAGACTGAAATGGAAAATATTTAGAACAAAAACGTTGAGCATATTGATTTTAAATCATGAACAATTTCATCAGCAACTCATCCTCATACTGGTCACACAGGGTTCATTTCACTCATCAACCACACGCACTCTCTACTTGTAGCCGGCCTCTGATGAACAATAAACCACACATCATCAGCTCGTTATATTCTAAATGTCATGTTTCCTGCGACTCTTAGACAATGTACAATGTATCGTTTATAAAGTTCGATAATTAACCGCAGATGAAATATAATTTTATCACCTATTTCCAAGTTCTACATCACCTAGTTTCAGCGATTCATTATCCGAAAAAAGATTATTTTCATTCATTTATGAACCTCAAGCAAACAATCTATTATCAACTACCCGATGATCACAAGGAAAAAACCTGTTTAGTAATTAAGTATCATGAATATTTATTTGCTTAAAACCAAGAACTTTGAAGGAATGTTTATACTCTCTTTTTAATGTACCAAAATTTAGTCAACAAACGTTCTCATTATCATATGGTCAAGATTCAGCTCAAAGAATTTTTTTTCTGCCTCCCTGGACGTGATAGTTTTTATTCATGTTTTTTTTACTTACAACCATGATCAATTTAGAGACGCCCACTCAGCAAGCGTAATCTAAATCATCGTTGGTGTTCTCATTACTTAAACATCGATGTGAAAAGATTGTTAAGTTGTTGGGTTGCTAAAGTAGAACAATCTGCTTCTGACTAATCTGTTTAAAATCACTTTTTTATAAAATTTACGCGTATGATATCAAAGTAAACTTAAAACTCGCCTAGGTATAAAATGATAAACATCAGGGGCACAATTTTGTCGAGCGGACTTGGAGCTGCGGCCGAGAGCTCTGAGTAAGAATACCTTTGTAGACCAACAATCGTTTTCAGAATCATTCATCGAAAACTAGATGTAAATTTTGAGAATCCACATCGAGAGCTTAAGCGAATAATGAGCAATTGTTTGCTTGAATTAGCTTTAATCGATTTTAGACTTGCATGTTCCATAGTTACTTTGGAATAGTAAAATAATTCTTAGCGTGCAATAGCAGAAATTCAGTTTTTTCATGTCTTCAGTTGTACAGACCATCAAAAACATCTTACCAACATCAGCTCAGCACATGAGCAAGAGCTGTGCGACATCCAGATTTTCGTTGCCTGCCAAATGCTTTGAGGAAAAACAAAAAAATTTATTCCGAAGTCCGAGCTGCCAGTCATAATTTTTACTTTCTTGGGCAATTCAATAGTATTTCAGATTCTAACTTTCGTAAAAAAATTCGTGCCCTACCGGCCTAGAGCTACTTATAAGACAGCTTGTGGCTGAAAGGATCTGCACAAAACTACTAGGCCTGCTTTAAAATCATGTGTTTGTTTTCTGAAAGCATTCCTCGTGCAATCAAATAAGATATAATTTCAAATGCAATAAACTAAGCCTATCTTAGCATGTTAAATTGCTTCCTCGTGTTGCTTAGACAAAAAATTGTTTTAAATACATATAAAATCAAGATTTACGCGTGCATGACCTATCACGCTTGTAAAGTTTATGATATTGTACGCTCCAAGATGAATAAATATTAAAATACGAGTGAGATACTAACATGACGACCATAAAGCATGTAGAGCAGGCATTTTACATGCTAAGTGTGCACAGCAATGACTAGTTTCACTTTGTTAATTTATTCTTGAGTTTCATTAATTGAAACGAAATGAAGCGACACAACACTAGTTCCCGTCTTTTTCTTAACTTCCTGAATAATGTAGTTGAATTACAACACTATGTTTTATTCTTGAAGTTACTTGCACTATATCCCTCAGAAGTGTACAACTGTCGTATCTATGGGAATTAGAGCTCCCAGGGGAAAATATGAGTTCGCGCGCTAAAAGTTAGGTAGGCCTTCTTTTTGTTGAAAATAAATATGCAGTTTGTTTCCCTAAGGCCTATACATTTTCGGTTCACTGCTGTCCTGTTGTGAAGCACCTCTAACTTTCTTCTCCAACGTTTACCCAGTTCCACATCCTTCCTTCATAACTTATGTTTTCATGCGCGTGGGATCTTTTGTGGGAACACACCTTGAATATAAATTCCCTTATCTCTATTCTAAATGGCGCCTTCATCCTTCCTCTCTTTGGGACGCATTTGCTATGCTTAAGAAAGCACACACTAACTTATCTAATAATCTATTAATACTTGCATTTCATTCTTAGCGGCAGCGCGAGCGTTGAACATAGCTGCTGCCTTCGTAAGAGTCGTAATAGCTCTGCCATATACAACGGAACACAAGTCAGTCTTTTGCTACTTTCACTTCTCTTTCTATTTTCCTATTTATCCGTGGTGATACGACTAAATTTCAATACTTATAGGCTGTGTGGAGTGAAAAATTCTCTCGGTCTACACTGAGCATCCTAAACCAAAGTCGCCAGATGTTTTGCTTTTTTCAAGGCAAAACACTCAAGTTCGAGCTTTTTCCCCGATAACATTCAACTAGATGCCCCTCGGGTTCTAGTTGAATATAATTGGGGAAAAACCCCTCGGGTTGCCAGAGTACGAATAATCTTTGTGTACATTCTATTTAAAAGAAGCCGAAACCTGAATATTTTGGATTAAAAAATCGGCCAACCAGTAAGCTTGTCTCATACTCTCCCCTCACGGCCGGGCCAGCAAAGTTCTGGTGGCAGCCGCGTATGATGAAGAAATAATTGGCCCCGCTTGGCAGCCGTCACTCAATCAGGCACTTCATAACCACAGCTTCAAAACTCGCCGCTTTTTTCTTCATATTGACAATGTGGCTTCCAGTACCAATGAATACATCTCCGCACGACACCAAATCCTGCTAACTCATCACGGAAAACCGGAGTAAAAATAAAATCCAAGTATATAAAGTGAAATATCGTCTAGTCGTTCTAAGTATTTTACGGTATCTAGGTGTTCGAGACAAAGCTAACTAACTCGTTATCTAGGTTATTTTCGATGCCTGGCAATATCTTCTAAATAGATCGTGAGTTTATCGTGATAATCGGAATTTTCTTCCTTCATTGTAGTGGAGTTCCGTGCGCGTGGACGGTTTGACCAACATAGATTGGTAGAGATGTTGTAAGTCCCCTGTATCTATTTTAGACAGAAATTCAAAGCAAGATTTTTTAGTTACGTTTTTCACTAAGAAGTTAAAAATTTACGACGTAACTTTAATTCAGAGAGAAATGAGAAAATTCTTCAGACACAAAAGTCTTAGAATCAATGAAGCATCCACATCAGACCAAATTTTAGATTTGTGTGTGTTATTCAATGGGAGTTGTTTTCGTTCCTATATAGGAAGACTAAAGTTCTATGATTTATTTCAGTGGAAGTAATCCAGGGGTTTATACAGCGTGGCACAGACCCGAGGCACAAAGGCATTGTGTTGTGCCCCGGCGCACGACATAGCGCTGAATTGGGAGGAGGGTGGCAAGGCAATCGATGACGCGAGATTAGATGCAGATAAAAGCTCCGGTGTTACAGCAAGACGCTCTGACCTCGCCGCAATCACGGCAAAAATGCTCACCTAGCTCACTGATTTAGCCGCGCAATGCTGGCACTGTAGGTGCACAACACGCCAGGGTGCATGCGTGTTGAGGCAGGGCGCAGGTAAGTCTTGCACTGGCCGAAAGGAGAAGCTTGGCACGTTACCCGGACCTGCAACGTTACATGATACGCTAAGGTGTATGCATGCTTAGGCAGGGTGCAGGTAAGTATTACTTGCACTGGCCGAAAGGAGAAGCTTGGAACGTTACCCGGACCTGCAACGTTACATGATACGCTAAGGTGTATGAATGCTTAGGCAGGGTGCAGGTAAGTATTACTTGCACTGGCCGGAAAGGAGAAGCTTGGCACGTTACCCGGACCTGCAACGTCACATGATACGCTAAGGTGTATGCATGCTTAGGCAGGGTGCAGGTAAGTATTACTTGCACTGGCCGGAAAGGAGAAGCTTGGCACGTTACCCGGACCTGCAACGTTACATGATACGCTAAGGTGTATGCATGCTTAGGCAGGGTGCAGGTAAGTGTTACTTGCACTGGCCGGAAAGGAGAAGCTTGGCACGTTACTCGGACCTGCAACGTCACAAGAGACGGAAAGGTGCATTTAACCCTTTAACCCGTGGATGCACTATATTATTTCAAACAAACCTTCAGCGTACGGTAAATTTGACCCAACCTTTTTATTAACGTAACAAAGCACATAAAAGTTAACCAGTTTCAGATATTTGGGAAAAATAACGAAGCCTTGTTCAAATATTTGGATAAAACCTACAGTTATAAGTTATTTAAAACTCAGTTGGGGTCATTTTGACCCCACAGGGCATCCATGGGTTAACGTCAGAATTTTGTGCTCACATTACGTCATCACAACTATCTACTATCATTTAACTAGCATCAAGTAGTCACCGATATCAGGATGAGGAAGGGACTGCCACTCGACAATGAAATTCGAAGATCACAGTAGGGCACAAATTTCCCAAGGAATAATATACATTAGAGCAGTTTATGAAAGTGAATTTTAATATCCACTGTAACGGTAAGGGGTTAAAAGACATGCTGCGCCGCAGCATGGACAGCACTTGCTGCAAGTGAATGGAGATTGCTGAACCACATACGGCTCTTTAATTTTTAAAGGTGTTTATTGTATTAAAGATACAGTGGATGCTGAATATTAATGCGAGCGACTATAAAGTGAATAAATGTTGTACTTTCTCGCAACTGGGAGTTTGAACATCATTGCATGAAACTGTTAGAAGGACAAAATGACTCCTGCATTCGAAAGTTTCATGAAGACGAGCCGTAACAAATGCTGGATCGAAAGCACATCCTTGGTCTTTTTCATCAACTCGCACTGGCTAAACTTAACTTGTGGAACTTTGTGCTAAAGTCGTTTACTTTCCAACTGGCATTGCCTTCATTGAACATACCGGTGCGCCACAACTGTGAAAACTGACGATTTTCTTAAATTAGAGCTACAATTCATTTGTTGAAATTGTTTTTGAATGAACAGTTCGAATGCGTATTTTTTCAGCTCCTTTATATTTTGGATGCGATTACATAGGAATGAATTTCAATTAATTTGAACAAATTGCATCGAAGAAAAATACAAATTTGTGGCGCCGTTATTCAGTGTATCCAGATTACAGGGAGGGAGTAGAGACGGATCAGCCAAACAAGCGAATGAGCAGTAAAAAGCGTGCTTTTATGCAGGGTGTCCAAAAAAATGCATCCAGTGACCGATATATGTATATATGAAACAGGTATCATACATACATAAATCGGTTGGTGGATATATTTCTTGCGAATACCCAGTATAAGAGATGTGTGAATTAAGACTCTGGTTAAGCTGTCAAAATCAATCGATAACCTAACCAGTTATCAGTTTTTTCTTTATTCATCAATAAATATTCATTTCAACTATTGAAATCAACAAATTATCAACAAAGCCAGGTGTTTTTAAAAAAGCTGTTTCATGGGATCGGGCTCTTTGCAGAGAACAAGGCTACGTTGCACAGAGTAGCACAAAAGCTGTGCCCCTTGTATGAGCCTGACGCTGCACCGACTGCAGTGAAATCCAGTGGAAGAATGTCCGTGTAATGCTGAGGGAGAGCAAAGCAAGAGCTCCTGGTAACGTGAGGTAGATGTGACAGGCACACGGCAGCAATCTAGTTTATCACTTGCCATTTAGTAAAGAGCTCTGCGCACCACAATCAGAGTAACGGAGTCCGGTGTTATGCTGACTTCCTCCCTGCCTATGTCCGATCTTACCTTCAGGTACCGTAGCACAGAGACCACTACTTGGATGCAAATGATCCTCGCATTCGGTTTCTATTTAAACGAATTCTATCGCAGTCGTTGATTCTCTACTTTTCTAATTCTAATTTTATGATTTTTTGATATTTTCTCCTGATGATGAACTTTATTCCCATGGTCGAATCGTAAGAAGGTAGCTATCATGTAACCTACCCATGCGGAACATGCGTCTGCGAATTAAAATTATATGGTCGAAGTTGTTAGCTACTTCTAATTGGTTCTTGCAACGTGGTGGTAGACAAGGGAGTGGTATTTACAGCTAGCAATACTTATTTACGTATCAGTGCAGCCTGAACAGAAAATAAACAGAATTTATCGAAGCAGCGAACAGTTGACCCTTCGTCCTTTAACTCTTTGACCGCAATTGATTAAATTTAAGTTTTTAATATTCAACTGAAATTTAAAGTCCATTGGAGTCAATAATAATGAAAATAACAAATATTACCTGGATCGTGCCTTTATTTAGCTTCAATTATTTGTGAAAATTGAGTTTGTGACTCCTGGTCGGTCAGCAGCATTATGAAAATTTTCTCGGTGGCCACCGGTGGCTCACATTGCTGTCGGAAAGTTAAAAATAAGACGCAGTGTCAATGCTTGTACCTGACCTGTTCTAGAATTTTTAAAATAAAGTTCAATAACTTGCATAGTCTTTGACTCTACAAAGCATCAAAGCGATAGCGACCCTGAGCTCCAGCCGTTTACGCACCAACGCTCGAACTCTTGAACGACAAACTCAGCGCAAGATAATGCAGTAGCATCGGTAGTTAGGCAGTGTTGAGTGAGATCGCCTCTGCTCTTTCCTGCAAGTCACTTCCGCGTCACTTCCATCTAGGGTTCGTGCACGCACAACCTCCAGTGCATGAAAAGAAAGGAAAGAAAAGAAAACCCGTTTATTTCCAAAAAAGTTGACACATGAGATACATGACAACATCTTGGCTTTTAAAAATTTCTTTATATAGGACGTTCCTAGATAAACGTACCATACGAGGCGTACTAATAGCCTTCATGCTCCGGAAAAATCGGGTCCAACCTTTTCCAACCACTCTGAATTCCATATCTTGCTAGAATATAACCTTCTATTAATTTTCTTACATTTAACCTTCTATTTCTTTTCTCTAATTAAACCTTCTATTTTTTTCTACTTTTTTATTCTATTTTCTTTTAGAATCTAAAAGTAAATAACCTTCGGTTTTAAACTACTTATCCCAACAGGAGACATGCGTACTGAAATTTGTTTTCTGTGACAATAAAGTTCCTGATTGAGGTTGGTGCTTACTTGTTTGTCATGAGAACAATCGCGATGCAGTCCCTGGAATTAAACAGTTTGTTGACATTATACAACAATGATCTCGCTCATAGATGAGAATCAGCGTTAATCAAGAGCGTTTCATTAACTGCTCTTCCAATAATAACCAATTATTGCAATACACCGAAACGCAACATGAAAGATTGATTCGCTGAGTGAAGAGACAAAACTAACAGAATATTGTTGCTCGGGAGTATTATTTGAAGCTCATTGTGAGCTAAAAGTGTTTTGATAGCTTACATTTTTCTCAACGTTGGTTTCTTCAGATGTGTTTGATTAATTTCCCACGCGAACTTTTTGCTTGGTCTTTACAAGCAAATAAAAGCACCTCAAGTTAGAATCAACACTGAGGTTCACATTCGCAGTTTGAGCGGCAGCGCCGTGCGCTTGTCCAGAGACTCTTTTTCAAACTCTTCAAAGTCCACACCAGTTCAAATTTATGTAAATTTTCCACGCCTTTGTTTTCGGTTTGTGTTTGAAAAAATTGAAAATGCACATTCTACAATAGAGGAGTTTCGAGGAGCTAACATGTTTCGGTATAAGGAACAAACGTTAATTAGTTCTTCCCTAACCTAAGGTTGAGTGATGACTTAGAGCTGTAATAATGCAGTGCGAATTGCACAAGTGTTAAATATGGAATGAAAATGTTGTACTACTCATTTTGCTCTTTTTGCGCTTTTAAAGTTGACTGAACTTCTCGTTTGTGAAGTTCAGTCAAAAGCTGAGCACTTTTCCTAGCCCGTGACATTTATTGGAGGCTAAATTCAAGGATCTCGTTCTATTCAACATGTGTTTTTCATTTGAGAAATTACATAGATATACGTTTCTTTGCATCCTTTCGGTAGACTTTTGTTTTGAAGTTATGGGCCATAATGGTGAATCAGATGCTGGTGGTGTGATAAAGTGTTGCGTTACCTAACTATGAAACGGTTTTTGTTCCATTGTTTTCTCGAGTGCCTTGCTTGCTCAAAAGAATGAATGTAAATTACGAATATCTTGGTCATTTATACAGTATAGAAGCAAAACAGCTTTAAAAGTGCGAATAATGACAATTTTACGGGTGAAATATCCTGTTCTATGGGTTTTAATCTTGTGGAAGCATATCCAAAGGATGCTTTATTTGTGATTTTGCGTTCATCAAGTGCACCTTATGACTGTTTCCTGATCAGATTCTCAATTCTTTTTTCGCGTTTTAGCTTCATACTCAGAATTTGATGATTACAAACAGAAATCTGCTTTTTTACAGACAGAAATCAACCCTCTTGAAATAAAAATTACTTGATGAATCCTTGAAAAATAAAAATAACTCAAAATAATTACGCTAGGCAAAAACGTAAACAGTTCGTTCATTTTCTTCCTTCATAAGCTCTAGATAACGTACTTCTGTGTAGAGAACCCTAACTTTACAACAACAAGAACCTGAGTTGAAGTTTATCGTTACTTCATTTTATACATTGTGTTGCTGCGTTAATGCATAGAGCAATAGTGAGTCAGAATCACAAGTACGCTGCGTGATCACCCATGAATTTTACAGCCTTGTGGCAAATTTTTCGAAAAAACTGTAATTGATGCAAGAGACCGTACCAATTGTATTTGTTGTTATTATTATTAATAACGTATTTGCAAATTTCATCTTCTATTAAAATGATTGCTACGGTTACGGTTAAATTTTCTGCGTAAGAACTACCGAACTGTGCCATTTCTGGCAACGAGACCCAAAGCCCAGCGCAAAAATTTAACTATATATGATGGCAATATCCAGGTAATTTTTGGCTGAAAAAAATTTAACCTTTTACGTTTTTCGAAATCAAAACCGAGGCAATTGGTTCAGATAAGGTGAGGTTAGTAAAGGAGGAGTTGGGCTAGTTAGATTTTAGCTCATTTCTATTGAAAATTAATTGACGCAAGCCGGTAACGGTAAAGTAACAATGAGGAGTGCTCTTTTTCTAATTATGGTTATTGATCCTCCTGAGAGTGGATCCTCCTGAGGGAGAGTGGAAGCAACATTTGCGATTTATGTTATCATGATTTGATTGCATTTTAAAGTATTAAATCCTTAACGTAGCTGATAAAATAGCTGGTTCTCTCCACAATTGAGAATCAATTTCTCTTCTAAACAGGCATCATCCTTTTGGAAAAAATTACAGGAAAACTTTCTCTGAGAAAAAACATCAAAATTATCAGCAACGTATTTCACACGCAGCGCGTTTCTTGAAGGTGTTTGAGACGGTGTATTAAACACATAAATTTCGAGTGAATACAAGTTTTTACCTGGGAGCATTAATTGATGAGAGGAAGGGTTCAGGAGCGGTAGTATGAACTGCGAGATAAGAGGTGAGAGCAGCTCTGCAGCAGCAGAAGCAGGGGCGAGTGTTCGGTCAGATAAGGGCCGCCGCACACCGGCTCGCCCTCCACACACGCTCCTGCTGCCCGGCTTGCGTACTGCGCTGCTGGAACGCTGCGAACGTGCTGGCCTGGGAAGTATTCACAGAGGTAGCCTGGGCAAAAAGAGCACGTTATGTGTGTTCAGGAAAGAGTGTAAAGTGTCTGAACAAAATAGGCGCTCCGCTGGAACTCTGCGAACGTGTTAGCTTCTGTAGAATGATTAGGGGAGCGTTCGTGCTGAAAGCGTGTAAGCCACTGAGGTTGTATGTGTGAAGTGGTCACAGCGATAGCCTGGGTACAAAGAACACGTTATGTGTATTTAGGGAAGAGAGTAAGGTGTGTAACCCACAGAGAATGTATAAAGTGGTTACAGAGATAGCCAGGGTAAGAAGTTCACATCATGTGAATTTAAGTAATGGTGCAAAATGTCTAATCTACGTAGAATGAATGAAATGGTTACAGTGATTTCTTGGATAAAATAAACATGTTGTGCATATTTAGATGGAAGTGAATCCTTTTTACCCGAAAGAGTACAAGTTTAAACCTTGGCACAAAATTGGCTACCACGAATTCAAGTGAAATTATAACTTACTAATAAATAGAGAATACCAACACTCATACTTGCGGCTCTGTGGTTAATTGGTATCAACTTTTTTGGTATTCGATTTGAATTAATCGTAAAAATTAATGCACATGAATAACTCTTCAAACCTGTGAGAAGAAATTCCGCGAGCAATGTGGGATAATGATGATCAGTGCGGTAGTTCTGAGAAGTTTTTGCACATCAGCGATTCTGAAGCAGTTCACGCCTTCTCAAAAAAATCCAACCATCGGTAGTAGTTTGAACCCTATTTTAGTTTGTCTTGACGTTGACGTTGAATAAATTACCTTTTACACGACCCATTTTACACAGTTTACAGCCTATTACAGATTCTTGTATCAGCGAGAATTCTTAAATTTGTCATCGTAAAATAGAGGTTCACAGCAAAGAAGCACATATGTGAGAAAACTGTTATCTTGACTAATGAATAATTGTGAGGAGTTTCAGTAGTTAAAGGTTCCCACCGAAGTATTTTGACATGTAAACTATACATGAAAACAATGGGGTTTCAGAGAAGAATTTCCAAAAATGGATTTCGACAGAATGTTTCAGTAAAATAATTTAGGAATCGTTTGGATGCCAGCGTGAAGCGATGTGATCACACAATGCAGCTTTTGGCAGATACAAACTTGAAACACACGAAAAAATGTTTTAAATTAACGAATAAGACGTTCAGAGGATGACAGAATTTGAACCGTGGCCTTTCAAAAACTTCAGTGTATATGGACAGAAATTATTTTAACAGCAGTGTTGAGGTATTCAGGGCGTGGATTTCGTGGTGCAGATGGCTGAAGTGAGCACATAATTCGCATTTTTCGTCATACTCTGCACGAGGAACTTCATTAATTACTTTGACAAACTTTAGAACTGTTGAGCAAATTCAATCATAAAAACAAATAATTCGCAAGTATCTAGTTTTTCAAGGCCAACAACTTTCTAGTCGCATCATTAATTTCGAAATTGCTTGTGTAGAAAACCCAATTCAAGTTTGGCAAATTTACACTTAAATGAATCATTTCTTGGTTTCAGTACGCATTCATCATCCTGCGCATGCGCAGCTCAACACCCAAATGCATGGATCAAAAGGCACATTTCATTTCGAAAATTGCAGCCTTGGAAATGGAGAGCGGACAACTCCTAGAGTGAATAAGTTAAACGTAAGAGTGGTTTGCCTGCGATTGCATGAAAACACTCCTTTACTCTTTCGTTGGCTAGTTTTTTATGCGTTTTGAAACAGCACAGAGACTGAAATATACTGTATTGCAATCAGAATAAAAATAGGAATAAAATATTGAGATGAACGAATGTATTTGAAATGGTTATTCAACGCTGGGCCTCGATGTAAATGTGAATGTGGTATTTCGAAGTGCAGTGCAACATGCAACTAATAAAACAAATGAGCTAAATTCTAGTGACTCTACGATTTAGAACTCGCGGTGACCATTTCATTGTTCGCAGTTTACGCGCATTGCGGGTGCTTTGTAAAGCTCTGTATAAAACACTAGTTTATTCTGACTGTCTCGATGCAGAATTAAAAGAAACGAATTGTTTAGGAGGCCCTCGCTTTTTATCATTACTTGTCGGTGAGGATTTGTTTAATGTCTCTCATTTGACATGGATGAACTCACGCCGTTTGTTGTGTCCACAATGATAGAAGATGCAAAAACCACATCGCTGACACCTTGCTTGACAGTAATACTGATCATGAATGAAAAAACCAGCGCAAGAATGCACCCTCGTTCTCTGCACCGAACCGGCAAGAAAAAAGTTCTTTTAAAATATCTCCACGTGAAATGAACACTCAATGACTGCTTTTGCTGCGGCTGTGAAAACCAGTTTTTAAATTTGACTACTTGTGAGAATCTATTGGATCAAATTCTTTATCAGTCATCGCACTCCGTGATACGTAACTGCAATAGATGCTTTGCCGTCTAAAAAAGTCACATAAAATTCAATTGCGGATTTAACCGCCCATGGCCGCGACTTATATTTTACCTTAATACATAGTTGCGATGTTTAATGTGGAGATTTTTTGCTTGTAGGACTAAGAAATGAGCCACACTGACAGTAGCAATGATTCATTTAAAATTTGTCTCATTTCCCCACTTTTCGCGGTTCTAAACTCATGCTTCACATACTACCTTTTATTTTGCAAGTGTCGTGGCACATGCAGCTACACAGAAACATCGACAATTCACTCAGGAAATGAACCATGTAGCGTTTAAAGCCTCGTGCACCAACTGACTGCACACAAATCAAAGTGTCTTAAGAGAATTTCTTTTTGCTCTCTCGTATCTCAGAATAAACCGCTGCTCCATCAACAGAATGTTCAGAACTTTTCCGTCAATGCATTAATTACAAAAGTTGTGATAAAGCTGATAAAATAGCTTATAGCTTCTCGAAAGCCTTTCTACCTGTAGAGGATATCAAACTCTACAAAATACTGATCACAAGGAAATGTAGGAATGAAACTGGATTAAAGGGCTTTTAAAATCCCATCACTCCAATACGATCAATGAGGTTTTTAATTTTCCTTTTCTGAGTGTATCCTACAGTCAAAGTTTTTAATCCTGCGTAAAAGTTTTAAACACCAGTTCTTTTTTGTGTTTTACCAGTTTCGGAACCTATTATTTTTGAATTAATGTAATCGGCCATAATGGTGAAAAAGAGAGATATCTGATCACTGAGCGAAGCATAACACCGCCTCCCAATCGACAAAAGTGTAAAACAGCTCATATTTAATCAAATTTTAATTTGTTATGTTGAGTTCTGTTACTCGTGCATTTCTCAACAGTATTTGATCATGAGCTCGTTTCTAAGTCTATGAGAATATTACAGCCTAAAAACAATTCGAAACATATAAATTTTTATTTTTAATTAGTGTTTACCACCATCTCGATAGTAACTTTTAGCAAGATAAAATGACCATTAAGTTTAGATCATCTCCACTGTAAAAGTTTGCAAAATGTGCACCAAAGTATTGACAAAAGTGCGACTTTTCCCTGCAGCCCGAGAGCACAGTGGTGACACTCCCCCTCACAGCCACGCTGCTCCAGTTCCGCACATCATCATAATTACTATTACTATCACTATTATTCTAGTTATTGTGTTAGTTTAATACTCAGTTATTGCTGTTGAATATCAGAGTTTGGGTGTTGCGGCGTAGAGCAACATCGCGCCAAGCGCTGCTGATGCTGGAACACCGTCATGTATCACTCAAGTTTACTCCGAAATTAACGTTCTTCTGTGGAGCTATGGTGTCTCCGGTGATATTAATTACTGGCCGTTACAATAAATCTCTACTACTAACACTGGTCTTCAAAGAACTCTAGAAAGAAAATTTGGGAGCCAAGTTGGATCACTTGACGACAGTGTGAGAGTTCAGAGGCTAATGTTTCATTAGAGGGAGTTTCATTGGAACAAATGGGTACATTTTACGAATATAGTATGTGTGGTGACCTCTAAGATGCTCTCTAACTTTTAGTGAACTTTGATAGCCCGCTTTTCTTCCGTAACTTCTTACTTCACTGTGATGAACATTGCTTTGTCACAAGCGCGTCCTTGGCCAAGGCCAATGCGTCTTTTACATAAAGAAAATGATGACCATTATTAGTTAAAATATATCAACCAAGATTAATGGCACGGGAGTGAGCTAAGCTCTTTTGTGCCCTCAGTCGGTGAGGACATCAGTTGCAGTGAAATTAGATTTCTACATAATAACTGTGATAAAACCATCAATTAGGAAAATTAATGGTTAAGCGCTCGCTTTCATGCACAGGGTCGCACAGTACACATCGATTCGACATTGCGAAGACCCAGTTTCTTCTACCAGTTATTTTTTACATGTTTATGCATGTTCCAAGAATTTAGTTGCTGTGATAATTTAAAAATATTATGAAAATTTGTGGCCAGGAAACACTTTGAGCTAAATAACAGAATAAAATAAGACCCATTTACACATACACGCGATGAGAGCCCAATGAAATTTGCGACATAATTCTTCGTTTGTTAACACTTGCAAGGTTTCACTGCTGCCGCGTTTTGTCTTTTGCCTTGACTGGCCCACAGCAGTTGCACGGGCTTCATTGTGAGCGTCTTGCACCGCCTACAAACGCTCTGCCGTTGCATTGAGTGAACTTACACCTGCCTCGCTAAAATTACTAGCAAATAATACCACGTTACTCGTGTTGTGGATTATCAATTTCGTGACAGCTCTGTTGCATACTTTGTTTGTCGTAACTATCGGATAATTGATAAATTGAAATTTCTTGTGAAGTAACAATTTTGTGTGTATTGGGAAGTTTGTAAGTGGATTCACAGTTGGTGCACCGTAGAGTGTATAGGTTTAATCAATTTCGTAACAGCGCTGTCGGACACTTTATTAGTCGTTACTATCGGATAATTACTAATTGGAATTTCTTCTGAAGTAACAATAATTCTGAATATATTGAATAGTTTGGAAATTGTTCCACTATTGAAAGTTCCGTACCATAAGTCTTATCTTCGTGCAGAGGCGATCATGATTTTCTCATTCAAAAGAAAAGAAATTGAAAAAATTATGTTTAAATTGACTTTTTGTTTTTACCAATATTTGTCTTAATTCTTACTTTATTTTCACAAAAACAACATGAGTTTTCACCTTGCGAGACACTCATCGGGAGCTTGTGAGACAGATTCACTTCCAGATTTGTGAGTTTAAGGAAACAGAAAAAGAGTTCCATACATCACTTTTGCCGATGTGTCAGGCAATGGTGACGTCATTTGAATCAATGGGATGCTGTAGTGTAGAGATCACTCTCGTGCTGATACCGCTTATGGGACAGAATGATTTCGTTTATGGCACAGTATTATTCCACTTATGGGGCAGTATGGTATGATGTCGTTAATGGGACAGTACGATTCTGTTCATGGGACAGAAGGATACCGTTTATGGGACAGTGTGATTCTGTTTATGGGACAGAAGGAGACCGTTCATGAGACAGTATGATTCTGTTCATGGGACAGAAGGATACCGTTTATGGGACAGTATGATTCTGTTTATGGGACAGAAGGATACCGTTCATGGGACAGTATGATTCTGTTTATGGGACAGAAGGAGACCGTTTATGAGACAGTATGATTCTGTTCATGGGACAGAAGGATACCGTTTATGGGACAGTATGATTCTGTTTATGGGACAGAAGGAGACCGTATATGAGACAGTATGATTCTGTTTATGGGACAGCAGGATACCGTTCATGGGACAGTATGATTCTGTTTATGGGACAGCAGGATACCGTTCATGGGACAGTATGATTCTGTTTATGGGACAGCAGGATACCGTTCATGGGACAGAATGATTTCGTTTACGGGACAGTAACATTAAAAATAAATCATGTGCTTGTGGTGCGAAGGTCGAACTTATAATAATAATGTTGGGTATTTTAATTTATTTCAGTTTCCATAGATCGAAGTCAGACGAGTACTGTTTTAAATATGTAAATATTTTCATGCCTTCAGACGGTGCAACATGATAATTATGTTGAAGGATGGACAAACCAGCAAGTGACGTCTGCTGCGTGCCAATGAATATACCTCAAACTCCTGAAATCCAAAATTGTCAAACGATGCCTCTGTCACGTTAAAGTTATATATATTCTGATCCAACGTATTCTCCTATTTTATACGACCACTCTGAAGCGGAAACATGTGGATGGGAACCTGACGAGACAGTACATACTACTTTCCTTCCATGGTATCTTTCGCATGCGCACACCTGTCTTGATGTGAGTGGTGTCCTCGCATCAAATCAAGACAGTTAACCGTCCTAGAATCATTTGATTTGAACAGTCCTCGTATTGTTGCTTCCTTCAACGTTAAAGGAAAGCGTTTACTCTTGATTTGAATGGCGTGTGCGGCACACCGTCCACGCATCGTTTCTCACTTAGTTATAGGAAAAATTTGCGTTTATCTACCCGTTTGACTAGCTCCTCATTTTCTTTAACTTTCGTCATTAAAATATATTTGATTCTAGTACTCCTCCTTAAGGTTCCCCAAATGTCTATTGCTATTGCTAACTCAAGAACGCAGCCCCGGCCTTAAATTCTTCCCCGTACGGGAAGTTCCATTTCGTTCATCTGACATTCCGATGAGCATGGATCATTGTTTGCAATGAAGAGATATTCCATTTCTATTTCCTGAACTACTCAAATTTCTGGAAAAGGCAGTAAACGAGAAAATATTCAGAATCTGTGACTGTAAATTAGAGTTAGAACATGCAAAGACGGAGCAATGTTTTAGATGCGTGAGATATGTAGAACCGAGTGTTGAGGTTGCATTCAGTGACTGAGTATAAAAGACTGAAAGTCGTAAAATGTTACTGATCAGGGCCCGTAAGGCAGAGCCTTTTGAGCGCTGCATAAAATGGGAAACGTTGTGGATATCGCTGAGGATAATAAATGGTTCGCAAGTGATCCTTGCTGTCTATTTACCATGAAGGACTTTACTAAGATAAGCCTCACCAAACTCTTCGTACCTCCGAGTAGCTAAGAGTGATTTCAAAGCACCGTTGGCTGAAAAAATGGAAAATAAGTAACCGCAAAAACACACAAATGAAAGTCCATTTGGACGCAATAAAATGTTTTTATTGAACACTCAAAATAGTGCGCACTACCAGTTAAACCCATTCAAATGGGCATACTCTTATCTAACCCTTCACAAGCCTAACAAGAAAGATGAGCTGCTCCTCGCTGTCATTCTCATTTTGGAGTTAGAAAGACGAACTAAGTGAGACACAAACGCTATTTCTTTTCTCCTAGTTGAAAGCAAAGAGCTCTCAAAAGTGCAACACCGATTCATGCTACTCCCTTCGAGGAGCACAGAAAGGCGCTCATGTCAACTACCCTTTCAAGGCACAAACCACTCTCATGTCTCCTTGAGAGCACAGGCGTTTTCCCTAACCAACTCGGGTCGCGTAAATATTAAAGCCGAGGATGAAACATGTAGCTCGAGACGGCAGCACGGGGCTTCCTAGTAAATGTTTTAGCGTTGGGACCTACAGATGGAAAAACTCGTCCATTTGGGGTGTGGGCAGCCAGAGACTTGCCTGCTGCTGCTGCAGCTCTGGGAGAGCTCGGCACTGAGAGCCGTCTCTCCTGTGCTGCATTATTGACGGAGGGACAGGGTATCATACACCAAAATATTCGGCTCCACACTTACCCTCAGCCCAAACTTGTTTCCGTCGCAGTTTTTGACCTTAAAGGTGCCGCCCCTGTGCAGAGTAAATGTTTTCCGTGATACCCAACAGAAAAAGGGACTGCGTTTTTTAAACGATACATGTGACTATTTTGAAAGAAGCTATTTTCAAGTGAAAGTCTCTTATTATGTGTATAGTGAGCATTAAAATAAGATCAGTAGCAAAATAGCACCGAAACTGCTATTCAGAAAGGAAAGGTTGACTTCAGTCCGTCGAAACTTGATGTGTGTATGTGGCTCGGGTGATGGTGTTCGTGTTCGCTCTGATACACTGGCCTCCTAATTTCGAGTGCCTCTTTATCATGCTATTTTTCCAGGCTTCTAAAAAGAGTCGTTTGCTCATTTCTGGTCGGCGAGATACAACGACCCAAACGCTTTATTCGGCCCACATCGTGGCAAGGAAATCATTTAATTAAACTTGCCTAAATTGTTTGTCGTAATTTCCGTTTGTCGCAAGTTCAGCGCACTTATCACAAAAAGCAAGACGCTGCTGCCCAAAATTGCGGACTCGGATGCCTGGCTGCGACATTGCTCACTATCGAACGAGTAGCTCTCATTTTCTTGCTATTTGCAGTAAACATTGCAAATTCAAGACGATTCTCTCATTCTTTTGCCGGAATGAGTTTCGAGGAGCTACATAGAGCGAACTGGAAGTGATATGTCAATAACAAACAACAAACTGTCGCCTGCCTCAGGCGTTTATTTTTTCACTGACATTGAGGATGCATCGCGAGAGTTCTCATTTACTTCTCTAGCGCTGCTCAAACTTTCAAATGCACGCATCGAAAAGTAACGAAGTTCTTGAAATTCTGGTCTGTCTAACGATTTGTAAACAAGTGATTGAGTGCAGTCATCTCTATCTGAGGAAAAGCGTCTGATACTTTTTAAAGAGGACTTTAAGGAAGTAAAGTTTAAATAATTTCTTCAAGTGAAAACGTACAATACCAGGTTATCTTATGTATTCGAGTTGAGGGCAAGGCACGCACTTCAGTGTTGGCTCATTCCTTCTTAGCCTGACGACTTCATGCTTGTGAAACAGCATATTAAGAAAATATGTATTTGAACATAAATGTAGATATGTTGAAGAGACTAGTGTGGGTGTCCGAACCAATTCCCATGTTGCGATTGTCATTCTTGCAAACATAAGTTTGTGTCACTGCGTCATTCGGGGCAACGGAATTCGCCATAATTGGTGTGAGGCTGGAACAATGGATAACTAATGCTGCAGTATCACACGGCTCTGATTCTAGAGCGTAATTTGGTTACTGCAAGCTCTAGAAGGCCAACCGACGCGTTACGGAGGAGTTGAGTCTGCTTTGCGTCGGCTATCGTCGGGATAATCAGACAAACTTCCTGATATTGGAAGGATTCCGTTCACTTTTGAGGCGCGTCTGAGAGTCTTGATGGGAATTCTGATAAGTTAGGAAAAGTTTAATGAGATTTTACAGCCCCATCAAGGATACTGGACGCTTTTCAAGATCTTAATAATTTTTGCTTTTGTCTAGTAGTCCAGTTTTATTCGGTGAAAGATAATACGCTAGGGTCGCGAGCGCACATTTCGTCCGAGGACGGCACTCTCAAGAAACATTTCGGATATTACGTTTGCCAAGAAAATTACCTAAACTTTTCATATTAGTGAGATTGCTTGGGAGTAAACGTGAGGTCAAGTGGAGCAAAGATGTAAAATAGGACTTGATAATAAATTTTGAGCCTCTGAGCTCCTTGCACACAACAATTCCGGGATCTCAGAGACGAATTTAATTTCTCTTTTCAGCGGCACTCGTATTTTACGTCTTTGAGGATAATAATCGTCTCTGACGATTATTTATTATTTGATAAAATGATCACAATCTAACCGTATAATTGCACCTTGGCGACAGGCATGTTTCTTGGCAATCCCATTATGATTTTTTCTGAAATTTGCTCATTTTCACAACCTCGACGATTTTAAAGCGCGACTGTCACGTGAGAGATTATTTGCGTTTTGTATAAGTGATACAATATTGCTCGCTACAGCAAATTTTTTATTTCGCAACCCTGGCCTGGAAGTTTTATCTTTGGATAGTATTTTATGGAATACGTGATTTTGAACTGAAATTCTGAAAATATGAAAACACAAATAGCGTCCGTGTGATGTGACATATATCATAGTATACTGTGTTTATACTTGTATGCAGTAGACGTCTCTCACTCGACGTCTCAAAATTTTTTGCAATTGATCTTGTTGCCGAGGTAGATCTTTTAGATAATGAGCGTGAATCATTGACGGTGGTAAACCCTTTACCATACTGATTACTAGATAGCCCTCACGAATCCATAAAAAAATGTTATAATCCAATTAATTCACTCCATGAGATTCCATATTCCCATCTTTGCAGTACAATTTATTAATTTTCGATTGAACTCCAGGTGAAAGAGGAAGGAATTATGGCTCTTGACGAACACTTAAAATAGTCATTTCTTCGAGTGTTTCTGATTTTCAGTGCCACTGAAGGATGCAGAAATCCGTTTGACAAATATTCTATTCTCTGAAGGTTTATGACACACTTTCAGTGATATTAAGTCTCATATTTATTCGCGCAATTTATCCTTCTTCAGAGATGTATAATTTTGCGAGATTCTGCGCATTTCATTTGATTAAAAACTCCTGTTTCTCCTGTGTTTTCTTCCAGGAAGCTAAGGTGAAAAGCGGCTAAAACCGAACACTTTACGGAAGAGCT